>VZTE01005845.1:2932261-2970952 GCA_013397775.1 Eulacestoma nigropectus | reverse complement strand
CTCGTCTAAAACAAATTTCAAAGTTTTTTTTAAAAGAAAAACACCACCCTTTTTTTTTTTTTTTTTTTGTGCTCCAGCATCATGAAAATCTGCATGGTGAGATGCATTTCTCACCACATGCCGACTGCAAATTGTATTTGAAATGGAAAGTATCAATTAAATCAGCCTTTCTGAACTGCCTGGTGACAGCTGCCATGCTGCTGAATGTTGATGACACTTGTAATATCAACAGATCTGGGCCCTTGCACTGGAGAATATGAAACACTTTCTAGCCATTTAAATACAGGTTTAGCAAGCAGATTAAGATCATAATTTCCATCACTAAGGACAAAAATGTTTTCTGGGAAAGCCTTTTCTTCATGAGCACACTCAGTAGCATCTACTGTGGTGCTGGTTTTGTTCAATGGTTTCAAAACCCTGCACAAGCTCATGGAGGTTGGTATGCTGGGTCAGTGGAAAGCTGGGCTGCTTGCTCAGATAGGCAAAATTGCCCCAGGAATCCACAGATTTGAGGGTCTGGAGAAAGATAAGGAAGCCCCTTAGCTGGTCTAGTCAGGAATCTTGCCCTGGCTTGGGGGACAGGGCTGCTCCTCACCCACTTAGCCCCAGCACAACAGGAGGCAAAGCTGGGCACATGGAGAATTTGAATGTCTTCTAAAACTAAGCCAGTTTTCTTTACAAAACACCCATTTGCTTAAGCTAGTTATTCTTTGGCACGAAAGTTGAGTTTGAGGGAAGCTGCCTTTTTTTCCAGGTTACAGTTCGTAAGCTGAAGTGAAAGATGGCAGATACGGCAGGGGAGAGAATTCTGCTGGGATCCTCAGCATCCCTGGCAGACAGTGTGCCTGTGGAGTTGCTGGCTGTTGTGCAGCTGGGTTTTTGCCCTGTGTGTTTTTGCCTTTATTTTGCTAAGTTTATAAAATCTTGTATTTAGTTTATTTTAATTCTTTAAAATCTGGATAGATACAGATAGAGGCATCCTCGTTTTCAGAGAAGTTGCAACCTGCAGTGAAAGGGAGATGTTGTTAGAGTGTATGGTACATGGAAAACCAAGTAATTTAGCAAAACCAAAACTTCTTTGCCATTCTTGCATGAAAAAAAATCCCATGTAGACGTGAGGCACAGCCTGGTGTGCCTCTGCCAACACAGAATGTGAGCAATCCAGCTCCTGCGAAGTCTCGTGGAAATCATGGCCTGGGTGTTGCTTTTGTGAATAGCAGATGCACTGCATTTTTCATATGAGCACTGTGCCTAATCATGTACAGTGTATAGTACTTAGGTTAACAATATAAACTAGACCCTGAGAAATATAGCTATTGTAATCTTTTCATTATTTATCCATTTTAATCTCTATTAGGAGACTATGTATAATTTATTTCTTATTTCTGCAATGAATAATATAACTAAGATCTCTATATACTTTTTATTTGAAAATTCTGTTTTAAAGCACTCTGTTGGATAACATTCACTATATTTTCCTTTTTTTGATAATAAAAGTGAAAATAATATGCTAAGCTTTTGTACAGCAATGCATATTAAAATGCCCTTAATGCAGTGATGTGCCTGGCACTCCAGAGATTTGAGAACTGCTTTAGCTGCACACTGAGACCTTGGAGTTGTATGGCCCAGCACCAAAGACTTGAATATTCATGCTAAATTGTTGGATTTCTGTGCTTTTAAAAATCTTGTTTTAAGTTTCTTCTCCCCTTCAATCTTATTCAGATTTTGCCCCCCTTAAAACCATTGTTGTCAACATCAGAACTGCTCTTTTTGCCAACAGTTTAAATGATGACTGGACACAGACCTTAATGCTGCAACCTGGAATGGGCAAAATGCCAGGGAGGGAAGGGGTGAGTAAGGGATTTTGTGGTCAGAGAAATGAGATCCAGAAACCATGGCTTCTGCAAGCATGTCCCTTGGTAGTGTTGAGCCCCTCTCTCAAGCTGTGGAGAGCTTCCCAAAATGTCCAGTGTTAGGGTTTTTCTCCACAGTGAGGTTGAAAGTGTCTGGATACATATGGCCTTCAAAACAAAAGCTCCTCTTCAAAGATGCAAATTGCTAATTATTATTAATCATAGTCTGAGAGTCTCCTAAAAAAATCCCAATGTATTTTGGGGAAAAAATAAAAAGAGCTGCCTTCATCAGCTTCCTTTCTTCAAGGGAAGGGGGTCAAGGGTCAAGGCAGAAAGGGGCAGAAAATGTCACGCAAGTCTCAGTCGTGACAGACATATTCCTTGAGAGCCCTCCTGCCAGCCTGTGCTAAAATCCTTGCTGCCATGGAGGAGACAGGTCCCTGTGCTGCCCACTGCCATCAGCCTGCATCCTTCAGGAAAGATTGGCTCTGATTTTGGGGGCCAGTCTCAGTTCCCCACAAGAGATGGCAAGCAGAAAATCTGCCCCAAATCTTGTCCTTGTGAGTCCCTCCCCTCTTTTAATAGTTGCTGTTGCTCTCACAGGTATTTATAAAAGGAGTGGGGAAATTCTGGTCCCATGGGGTTAATTTACTAAATTAAAGGATTGGTACAACCTATTAAATGAGTCTTGTTGGTCTAGAGACACATGATTGCCAAATTAATTTGGTATACAGTAAGGGTAGCTTCTTTCAAAATTCTCCACATGACTTTGAAGAGACAGCATTGGTCCATCTCAGTTCAGGATTAAGATTCTTCAAGAGGTACTGGTTTAACTCCTCTGGGGTGTTCCTGCTGCCCTCCCTCCCTTGAAATTTGAAGCAGCAGCAGCAGCATCTACAGTAATGGAGATCAGCTGTGTAGTCTAAGCAAAAATCCAGGAGTTCTGGACACCAAGAAAACAGCCCTTCCCACTCCCTGCCTCATGGAAGGAAAGACATTATGCCCATGGATGTAGGGCCCCAGGGTGGTTTTAAATTAGCTGAAGACTCCTGTATGAAGTTTGACTGCAAGAACAGTGTGGTAAAACACATATTACCACTTTCCTACATTATTGTTAATCACTATTTTCTAGAACAGTTAAACTGCCATCCCCTTCCAGAGAATAATTACTGCTATTTAATTGTATTTATAATTTAGTATACACCTGAAAAATATGCTATAAAATATCAGGGGGGTTCCCTTTAATACTGGTGTTCCATTTACAAACTGTCACATTTATAATGCGTCTTTAATCTTCTGTGGTCTGCTAGAATTTTATATTAAAGTCTGCTTTGTGCTTTAAATATTAAAGATTCTGCAGTACTTCAAAAGGTGATAATGCCTGATGCTCTGGTGGTGCTTAAATCTCAACAGCTAAATATATTGAGGAATGTTCGGTGGCCCTGGCTTAATTAAACATGTATGTGTATTTTCAAATGCAATCTTTTTCTGCTTGTTAGGTTTTTGACAAACCTCCAAACAGGTCCAGGTGGAACAAAGCATGTAAACAAGCTTGTGAATGCAAGCTTAAAACACTCAAATTAGCACCTTCTTACAATTAATATGCAAACCCTGGGATCTCTGTTATTGATAATGCCATTTAATATTATTTGCAGCTGAGCTTTATATTCTAGCCTTTTAATTTTTCTAAGCTATGTCCACTTTAATTATGTGAAAATGTACTGTTAGAGACAAGTCATCCAATGAGACGCTATTTACTACGAGCAACTTACTCTACCCTGTGTAACATAGTATAAATTACAAGGCTGTGGGAGCATTTCAGAACACTGTTGGCTTTACAGCGTTTAATGGTCTAATTTAGCACATACGACTAAACCTGGAGCCATCGAGGTATGCACACAGGTTAACACATAGTCCTTTTATTGTTTTCATTGCTGGTTCCCCACCCCCCGTGGGTTAATAAATTCACTTATTGCATCTTCTCCTAGATTGGATTGCAAGTGCTATAGGGGAGCCAAACTCTCTCTGGTAGGAACAGGCATGATACCCACTGGTGAGGCTCTGCTCGGAGCCAAGGAAGGATGTGAGCCCCTCTCAGCACCCTGCTACATTTATTAGGAATAGACTTTTTTATGGGAATAAAATTGCTCTGACTGCAGCATCTGCTCTTGCAGGTTTCTAGAACCAGAAGGATTTTTCAGGAAGATTTTTTTCTTTCCAAAATAACAGGGCAGCAAAGCTTGACAGCCCCAAAACATGCAGAGATTGTGCCCCATGGCTGGTCCGTTCACATGGCCACTTTCACTGATAGTCGTGTTGGTCTGACTACTCTTGCCCAATTAATTGGTGCAGTCACAGACAGTGTGTATAGTTAAGGTCTTCTGTTAATGACATGCTGTTTTGCCTACCTTAAAATAAGTCCATACCCGAATGACCTGACCTGTCATTTCTTTTTAAATTTTGCACTTTAAACTATAGGTTTTCTAATTAAGTGCTTCATACTTTCAAAAAGACAAACATGTATGAACACAGACATATTAATGCATAGGCATATGATTTGATGCGTATATCAACAAACCAAATAGCTCTGCACGTGTGGGAACATTGCCTTCCAGCTCTGGATAAATAGAGGCTGGCCATCATTCAAACAGGGAAGGAAACATTTCGTACATGAAGAGATATGGGGAATTATTTCATTTGTTTTGGTGCCAATATGCAGCAATTGTCTGAATGCATTTGAAATATGATGAAAATGTCTATGCATGCACCCGAGAAATGTTCTTTTATTCTACTGTAATAGGTAAGGCAATGGCAGAAACTGGGGAAGCTGAAATAGATCTGCTTCAGTTTTACAGGTGAGGCAATGTTAGTGGGAAATGACAAGCAGGCTATAGTTATTATAATACCCAGGGCAAATCAGCAAGCATGCACAGTGATAGACAAATCTAAATTAATCACAGCAAAGGTGGTGTGGCATTGTAATGTAAACTTACTCTACTGTACAGAAACTTGTAAGAATATTGTAAAATAGGTGAAATACCAGTCATCATATGTGACTAACAAAATGTTTTTTCTAGAAAATACAAACACAAGCTGGACTACTGCAGCTGCCTATTTTTAAGATAACTAACTTTTAAAAAAAATTTTATTTTAACAACACATGAAAAGCCTAGTGATTGCTTTTGGCAAACATAAGAGTACTATAATTTTAAATCTCTCAAACAAGCACCTTGAGAAATCAACCCCCCCATTTTATCTTGCATTTTAATGTTCTCCTGTTCAGACAGAAGGGTTAGCTAGTTGTCATTAAGTCCTTACGAGTGAAAACTGTTTGTTTCCCTGTAGAATTCAACATGTTTTCTCAGCCTGTAACCATCACCTATAATTAAAATGTCGTCCTAACAACATCAAGGTGCAGAGAGTAAAAGAGTCAGTTCACCTCTGGAACTGCACGCTTTGTGGAGCTCCACAGCCCCTCAGAAATGGAAGCTCGGAGAAACTGTCTCTGTGATCTTTAATGGATTTTTAAAGATGACAAGAAAGGAAATGGGAAACTAAAGGCATGGAAGACATAAATTCCCTAAAGGTGCATTCTGAAGTAAATCAGAGCAACTGAAAAAGTGAATTCTTTGAGCCCTGGGATATCTCCCAGGTTTTTCAGCTGGACACTTACAGCTTGTCGGGTCCCTGAACACCTCTGCTCTGGGCATGCTTTGACACAGCGAGTCACAGAAAGATGAACAACATCACCTGAAGTGCTGTTTGAGGGGCAGAAAATTGCTCCCATTGCACACTGCTGCCTTTACTCTAAATCACATGACTTATTACAACCTTCCCTCTATAAAAGAAGTGCCATTTAGGTATGTTAACTTCTCCAGCTGCAATAGGCATCCTTCTCTCCTTATTTCCACAACAGTTAAATGCAGTCAAAGAAAGAGGTGAAGATCAGGTTTTATAAAATCAAATTTGAATTGTTCTCAGGGCTACAGCTGCATGAAAGCTAAATAACAACAGGCAAGAGGAAGAAGCTTAAAAAAGCTCTGTGCTACCCAATACATGTTATTTAGATATGTCTGTTTCTATAAACTGGTAGGGGAAAGACGAAAATCAGTTTGCCTTCCAAAGATATCTGACTACAGTTGTGCTTTGTAGTTTTCAGTGACTAATACAGGCTGAGGCTGAACACCATCAGACTCTGGAAGAAAAGAAGACTCTATTTTTAGGCAATTTCATTTATTTATTCAATTTGTGAGATCACGTAATGTGTATTCATCAATCAAATAGAATTTGAATATAGAGTTTACAGGCAAAATTACAGTGTCAGTCTCATGTCTTAGTAATGAAAATATTTTAGTGTATGAGCAAACACATGAACTGTATATATATTTGAGTGGGAAGGGGCTTTGTGCACTGAGGACTCAGCCCTGCTCCCGAGGCTTTGCTCAGCATGAAGGACCCAATAAACTGTGTTAAGTTGAGGAACTAACAGGACCCGAATCTGTCAGAACAGCCACCGGTGTCTGTGTGGGTGTTATCAGCCTGCTCACATCATACTAGAGCTTTATGCTGAAACACTGGAGGAGTTACTGCATTATAGTACTTAATTACTTTGGACTCTTCTGGATGTTCATTCTTACTGAAAAAAAAAAAAGCCCATTTTAAAATTTGACCTTTTGCCTCCTATTTGCCTTCAATCTACTGGTAATCATTTGGATTAACTGTGGTTCTTGAGTTCCAAGATCACTTTGGAGAAACTATAATTACCACCTTTTATATTTTTTATGTGCAACATATATGTTGCATTTATCTCTTCTTCAGAAATAAAAAAAGCGTTCTATAGAGTGAAAAGAGGGATACTGGTAAAGATGGTGGTGAGTATTGCAGAAGGCAGTATTCTGATAATATGTATACAGGAGCAGTACCTGTAGACTGTACCTGTAGTACTGTACCTGTAGTACTCTGTTTGGAAGGTGTTATTGTGGCTTTCTTCTCTGGTGTGGATGGGTCCACAGAAAACATTACTCTTTTCAGTCAGTCACATTTTTATTCAACTACCATAAATAATACCAGTCAGGTATGAGAAAAGGAAACATTTTCTGTTTCCATGTTCTCCAGCATTGTGGATCATTGATTCTAATTTCAAGTGTGAGATAAAGCACTCAAGGAAGATTACTTGCTCAAAACTTTTAGTATTATAAACCTAGTATTGTGGCCTGGAAATCAAGGTTGCAAGGTTCATGTACCAGCATCGTTCCTTCAACATTTCAGTAAAATTTGTTTGGGGAAGGACGAGAAGGAGTTTTAAAAATATGGCTTTATTACCAGTGTGAAGCACAGCAGTGTGAGAGGTCGGAGGAAGCCGCTGAAGGACAAGAATTTCGTGTTTGCTTGGGCTGAAGGCAAGATATGTAACTGCAGCTAAATCCTTTGGCAACAGGCACAGCAGCATCCTCCCCCAACAGGTAAAGGAGGAATGCAAAGAACTTTGGGTGCAGGGCAATACAAACTATCACTCCACAGGTGCAGGATGAGGCTCTGCCAATAAGTCCATCTCCCTGTACGAGCTTTGCTTGAGCAAGGGGCACGAGATCAGCCCCTTAATCTGAGCACCTCTCTGTTACAGTAGGGTTTGGGTTTATTAGCTCTCTAGCAGTAGAGCCCTATCAATTAATGAGCATATCCGGAGACTCTAAGGAGGAAGAAGTGAGAGGGATATGATTGCATACTACCTGATACTGCACATGGAGAATGGCAACAATCATAGTGAGAATTCATGGTAGATGTCCTAAGAATTTGTCTTAAATCACCACAGCTCTCTTCTCTTTTTCTCCCTTTACCTTGTGCTACTAGCCACTTTTCCATTTATCTCTCTGCCTTTTTGCTTTCTGATGCCATTATCTCACAAAAAAAGCTCCCCAAACCAACATTTATTTCTGTCAATCTTTGTTGGCAGCTGTATGTTTGAAGCACCCCCTTGTAAGCAATTAATTCCACCCCCCTACTCATGCACCAGGTAATCATTTTTAAAAAGAATTAAAAAGAAACAGATCATTGCATTGTATCAAGCTGTTTTCTTGTATGTTATCATTTTCAGACTCCAATGCACTTTCTTCCTGGTGAAATGTTCCTCGTATCTCTCTCAGACTGATTTATTGGATTGTTGCTTTTGTTTTTCTTGGGGGGGATTATGTTGGTCATTTTTAGTGCTGCTTTTGCCTCCAATCACTAATAGATTTTTACAGCTTCAAAACACTCCAGGATTCACCACTTGTAAATGTCTCTGATACTTGATTTCTTTTAAGTGCCTGCTACGTTGGAGAAAAGGTAATAGCAATTCCAGAACTGAAGGAAAGAGAAATCTTGCCATGTTATCAGCCAGCTGCTGCCTTTTCTACTGATAGCACTTAATTGCATTTACAATTTCCTCAGATTTCCAACTATTTCTGTCAGATTTGCTTTTAACTCACTATAGATTGTGTGCATTGACTGTGCAACAACCTCACTCAGAGCTGAAATATTTAATCACTACCCGTGGATAAATGTTTTCATACTTTATGCTATGTTGTTTAGAAGTGAGGCATATATAAGGAACAAAAAATCTGTCAGTATGCATTTTCTATTGGAATGTTGCATAGGTTTTTAATTGGAAAATAGGCTTTTAAAGGTAATCATAGTTGAAGACGAGTTAGGAAGTGAAGCATATTTTTGCGTGATTTTTCTTCTTAACATAATGAACCTTTTTGTGTCTGTCATGGAAAACATGGAAATTTCATTCTCTTCTCTGTAACTATCTTCACTTAAATGTTTTAGGTTCAGTTGCTTTGAATGGTTTGCAAGTAACCTAAAGGGCTGTGTTAATATTAGCCTGCAGTGAGCGCATACCGGCACTTTGTTGCTGTTTGGAGAAATGACCGGTTTACTTGGTTATATTGACAGCTCTACTGTAAAATTTGCTGGCATTAAAGGTCAAAAAGACCCAGTTTTTCCTCCAGTTGCTTCTATCCAAAAGAGAATAAATCTCAGAGCAGAATCACTTCTCTGACAATAATTTATGAATTATGCACTGACTGTGTTTGAATTGAGAAAGGCTTTCATATCCTTTCCATTAGCTCAGATTAAGTTTTCATATAGATGCTGGGAAGCATGCTAGCAATATCCTTAGCTCATTTTTATGAAAATTTTATCAGTGCTTTTTTCTGTACTACACTCCAATTGGGATGTCTCAGAATCTAAAGCTCAGCTTTGGACATGAACTTCTCTCAACCTGGCTGGCTGCTGCTCTAAAGGTTTCAATATTTTATGGGCTCTGGCTAACTCAGCCGTGAGATTCAAGCTGCAGAGATTTAACTCTAATGTAAAATCATGAACGGATGAAAACTGGGATGTCATAAGTAATACATCTACAAGAGCAGGATGCAGTTACCATTTTTAAAAGGTTTTTAAAAAGAAAACAGCATTCTCTACTCCCTCTTTGTATCCTAAAATGAAAAGCCTCTGAGCTATTGTACTAATACATAACCATCTTTTCTTGCCTGCTTTTCTTCAATTGCCGCTTAATTGTTGTGGGTTTTTCCTTCAGGTCCACCATCAACAAGAGAGCCCCTAATGTCAGCTTCCTAGAGAAATGGGCATCACATCGCTCAATGTTTATAGGCCACATCCATTCCTTAGCATCTTCCCTTTTTGTCTCAAAACTGATTTAAAACATTTGGAAAATCTGTCTATTCAGCCGGAGTGTTCTGGTGCATTCTTTCCTAGAAACAGTGGGGTCAGATGCGATCTGTCTGATGGACTTTTTTGCTGCAATCTATAGCCGTTTCCCTTGAGTCCTGCCGAGCCTAGCAAAGCAGCGCAGCCCTATAATGGCCCCAATGACAATATGTTCTTTGTGTGAAAGAATCCAGGGGGAAGTGCTGGAAGGTGCTCTGGTCAGTAAAAAAATAGTTTTAGTGCTTGCTTATTTTTATCATTATGTACGTTGCCTCCACTGGAAATATTTTCTTGACAGTAAATAAGCGTCGCCATAAAACATTTAACAAGCATGAAGAGAACAAATACAGAGTCCTTTTCATCTTAAAAGGCTTCAGTTGTTAATGTCTGTTATTAGCACGTTTCATTTGAGAGGGCATAAAAGAGGGACTGTAACTTGCGTATTTTTGGACTCACAGTCAAGAGTTTAATTTGTTCATGAATGTAACTCCCTTATGTGTAATGACAGAAAGATTTCTCTCCCTCTTTAAAAATGTGACCTAGTCCAAAACTCTGCTAGGACAATATGATAACCAAGATCTGTAGTTGCGTTTTGGCAGGGCTATTCAGGCGTAAAGCGTAGGTATAATTAGGGAAGCCCCTCTGTAGAAATGACTTCATCTGCTCCTGTAATTGGTGCCCATCTCTGCCTTCCCCAGGATGCTGGTCCAGTGTGCAAGTCTCACCTTTGTTTTTTCTGGGTGCCAGCAACACCTACTCACCCTATTAACTGCAAATCACACTCTGCTCTTTCCCCTTTGCACACTATTCATTAACAGCTATAAATATTCAGAATCAGAAACATCTCAGTCCTGTATCGACACTGCATGAGACAAAACACAACTGTGCTGCTCTGCTGTGTAGGCTCACAGTATACAGCTTAGGATTAAGCTCTCCATCACCTCTCCTTAAGCACTCGCAATTAACAAATAATTTGAGGTACATAGGAGTTGGACGTGGACAGGTAGGTACCTCTTTTTTTTTTTTTTTTTAAATTTCCAGTCATTTGCCTCATCATAACCACACTGTAATGCTGTCACAAAAATGTGGCTTCTGCAATAAGGGAGTACCAGCCTACTGTGGTGGAAGGAAGGAGACATTTTAAAAGGTCAGTAACAGACCAGGTTTTACACTTTAGCTTCAATTACCCACACCCAGGCAAGGCAAAACATTTATCTCGATTGGCATCACCTCTCTGAGCTTCCCTTTGGGCAGTGCCATCATCTGGGCAAGGCCTCACCATGCAGTCCCAAGAGCATGGCCAAGCATTGCTGGTGGCAGCCGCACTGAGCACCCACTTGGCCACCAGCCGCCAAGCTTTCCCCCACGAGTCCCCAGTGCAGCTCAGCGCAGGGCATCCCCCTGCAGACAGCACCAGTGTTAAACCTTGCCTGATAATTTAAAGCCGAGTCCCCCGACTGATTCAGAAGCAATAGCCCCACAGGGGTGAGCAGATTTACCAGCTGTCTGGCTTCTCTCGTGATTGATCTCTGAATGTTTGATGTTTGATTTGCTTTTTGCTCCCATTCAGCTGTGAGGCCATTTGCATTTGTGCTGACCCATAGTCTTCTCTCTTGGCAATGGGCTGGATCTTCTCTCCGTGGTCCTTTTCTGTACTGCAGATCTGCAGTAATCTCCAGCCCAACCTTGTTACCATTTGAGCTCGGAGTGGGGCAATTGTGGGGAACCAGACTGAAAATAGCCTAAAAGAAAGAGTTTTGCAGTTTGATTATTTTTACTAGATTTTTTTTTCCGCATTAGAGCCGCCTAAGGTTTTCATTTGATGTTAGGTATTGTGTGAAAACCTTCACCCAGGACATCTGGCATGGGTCTCAAGGTTTTGCTGTGGCATGTTACTGCTGAGGATCTGGCTAGGACCCCATAGCTGCACAAGGCCTTATGAGTGTGATATCAGGTGTCTGGTGTAGGCTCCCAAGGAGCATGAAAACCAGGTAATTCCAGGATATCCAGAGACTGCAAGATGCTGCTAATCCCCAGAGAGGAAAGTGTACCGCTACTGAAGAGCCTGTTGGGTTGCAACTATTTGTTCATAAGCATTTTCTCCTAAAACCTGCATCTCTTTAGTGAAGTTCCCCAAAACTTCTTTTCAGAAATGCTTACAATTATAGAGCTTAGGTCAATATGTACATTTCTTACAAGTGAATTTGATTAAGGTATCTTTGTTAGCCACTCGTTGGAGATAAGATGGGTACAGCTGGATTAGAAGGGAAAAAAGTTTCCCTATAGTATATAATTCAGCGGCATTACAAAAATCTTGTTCTTCACAGTAGGAACATGGGTCTCCTCTGGGAAAAGGGTGAAAGGGAGAGGGGCAGCCTGGAGGGCATTTGCAAGGTGATCTGCAGGGAAGACCAGGTCCAGGTATCCCACACCCCAAGCAGGGTGCTCTGTTCCACAGGACACTGCTGATGGTGGGTTAGTCCCCACTGGGCTGGGAGGTAGATGATTATCTCACTGATAATCTCCCTCAGATTTGGCTGGGTAGTTCTCTTTTGGATTTCAGTAAGATGTCATTGTTAATACTGGTGTGCCTTTCTTAGACAAGTAGATTTTGTTCCTAAAGCTGATAGCAAAAGATTTGGTACCCAAGGAGCCAACGCCATTTTTCAGACTCACCAATTTAATTACCTGGCTAATAGGATTCTCCATCACGGTGAGACATAACAGCTGAGTATGACAGGATTTGCCTTCTGTTTAGGAGGGTGAAGATGCTGAGTCTTTGGCCTACTCTGAGGCCTGGCTGTCCCTGACTGTTGCCCAAAATGAAGTTGTTGACTAAAGGCAAACCATATCTTAAATAGAGCCACCAAACAGAAAGATATCCTTGAGAGATCTTCTAAGTGTACCAGATCCTGTCTTAATGCAAGAAGTTAGAGAAGATGGTCTACTTTTCTTTTCTTTGCATTTTCTTACCTAACATTTCTTTACTATTTTTCTTTTCCTTACATTTTTAGGACTCAGTATCATTTTCTCTTCATCACACAACCAAGTCAGGCTGTTCCTGTGTGAGAAGGAGGGCTGCCATATAGGTGATGAGCAGGTGGGTTTCTGCTACCTGCTAGCCAGGTGTTTTGTTAGCAGCAACACCACTACAATGGTGTCTGTCTTCTGATACCTGTCCACTTGAGGCCTCAAGAGGAAAAGGACCAAATAACTGTAAGATCCAGAAGAAATGCTGCAAAGAGTGTTTTAGCCTGAGAGTTTGCATAGATGAGTTTTCTTTTCAGGGCAGACTTCGACTGGCTGTTGGTAGACTATGAGACACCTTACTCTGTCTCAAAGAAAGGCAGTGCCACACAGTTTTCCATGGAAAAGAGATGCTGTATTTGGGTGTTCATGTCTCTTAGCAGCAGTATGAGACACGCAGATTGCTGAAGCATACCGACACATCCAGAGGTAGTCTAAAATGCATGGCTATTTCTAAAACAACATAAACCATCATGCATTTGGTGGCTTTCCATATCCAGATGGACATTACTTACATGGCCAATCATTAAAGGTAAACCATATGGCCATCTCTCCTTCTTTTATTGTGAATTTCTCTCATATGTCAGTGTCTAGAATACATTTGGAGTACTTGACTGGAATAGGGGCAGAAGTTTTTCCTTTCCACCCTACAAGCATTTTACCAGCCAGTGAGCTCTAGCCGGCTGCAGAAAGGCAGATTCTGTATGTTTCCTTGCACTGGGTCTCTTTTTGTAATTCCACTATGCTCTCTCCAGACAGTGCCATTAGAGCATGTAAAATTTAATTTCCATCTCATCAGTGTCAGAAGCTGATCAAAAATTGCTCACAAAAAAATTATTGTGCTACTGGCTGCATCCAGAACATATGGGCATAGCATTAGTCACCATGGCCTCCACAGCTCCTCCAGCAATTATCATCAAGGAGAAGAGGCATGTCCTATACTTTAAAGGCAGACACACATCTCCCGATACGTTTCCTAATAGCAAACACCTCTAGTATGGCAGGATAAGTTGGAAATTGAGCCTTATATAAATCTGTAATGTAAAGAGTTGCCCTCATTGTCACCTAAACCACAGTGCCTGGGGCATATGTGTTATCAGCCACGTGTGTGTACTTTGTCTGGGGGCAGCCCTCCAGTGCGAGCAAGCACAGCTCCTGCCTAGGGCAGTGAGGCTGATAGAGTGGCAAGAAACAGCAGAACTGGGATTTTTCCTCTTCTAATACCAGCTTCTTTTTTCTGCCATAACGTACTGAGGAATGACACATTCCTTACACTCCTCACACTAAGGGGTATTTTCTGTTGGCTAAACAACATAGAGTATGTCATTTTACTTAACCATCTTTGTAATCTCAGCTAATGAAGCCACCAGGCACATATTAAAATTAGCATTGCTACCCCAAGTAGACAGGGCTCTGGGTAGACTTCTCCCTTGGCTTTGTTTGGAAAAATGCTCATTAAAATGCAGAAATGCAGTTTATGGGAAATGGCCAGAGCCTTTACAACATGCTCAAATCACACCATTTTCTGGGGAAAGCACACATTGCCTTTTTCCTCAAGGCCCTGGGGGGGATCTTGACAGTTGTTTTTTGGCTGTTCTCTCATCTTGGCTACTACAAGGAATGAAATGCTGTTGATAGCCACCTCACTGAGGCACAGGAAGGACCACTGGAGCCCTGGAAACATGGTGAGCCACCAGCTGGCGGGGATGAGAAAGAGGTCTGAGGGTCCTGTCACACTCTGTGTTCAGTGTTAGCAAACTTGTTAGTGGCAGAGGTTTGTTCTTTTTCTTGGGCAACCGACCTTAGTGTGAGCATGGCCCAAAGCAAAGTCCGAGTCACTTTTTGGAGCCCTCAAGAATTTGTAGGGCACAGGGGCTTCATGTCAAAGTAGCCACTGATCACTGAAAATAATATGCAGAGGAATTTTAATATCTCATCAATTCCATGAGGACTGCAGAGATAAGAACAAGAAAACTTGCTGATTGACAAGCTTATTTGAAAACCATTTGAGGATAGTGCACCGACATGCAGCTTTTCATACCTCCTTGTCTGTCTTCATCTAGACATGCATCAAAAATGAAACCTCCTCCTGCCATATCTTAGGTACTGTCTTTTCTCAGGAAATTCACCTTGACTGGATTTCTTTTTCTATGGACTCACACAAATCTCATAGACTATCATTTTGTTACTGTTTGTTATAAATAACCGTATGTATATTAGATAAATATATAGTTGTTTTTTGCCTCCCCTGAGTGCAAAGAGGAGTGAATATATCACTTCCACTCTGACTCTGACTCTGTTTATGTGATGATGAAGTTGAGAGTTTCCATCCTTCTGTTTCATACCCTCTGAGATAGGGACATGCTTTGAATTATATTCTTTCTTTCTTTACTCCTTCAGATAATCTTTCAATAGCTGCTGTGGTTGCCTTTCTGTCTGTCCACACAACAGAAAAATACAATACAGAAACCTTCTACTTTGACATTTCCATCAGGAATAAACTTCCCCATATGCCTGCCCTTTGCTAACTTCCCACTTGTGTTTGAGTTTGCTTCAAAGAGTAAATAGGGACCCGTTCCCAGAAGCACAAGTTCTCTTTGTGAAAAACCACTCTACAAGCTAAAGGTAGTTTTTGAATCATGCTAGATTGTAGATAAATCTTTTTATATTACAATGAACTTTTTTTAATTATTGCCATAGTAAGTTAAAAATTAGTTACTTGTCTGGGAAGTACTTAAGCAAGATATGTCCTTAGGAAACATATCTTCTAATTTCATTTTTGAAGCAAGATTCTGTGCTATAAATTGAACCATCTTTCTCTCTGTCGCCTTTTTTTCAATAGTGATTTTCAGATTCCCTAGCTCTTGCATGTCATTGTAACAGATTATATTGACCACAAATGATATGTGCAGATTCAGTCCTTTAGCAATTTAAATACATTTTCTTCTAGAGAATTACGATAGAAAAAGGATTGTTAGGAAAAAAAAAAAAATTCCTTCCGTGTATTTTCAGGAAACTGTGCTTTAGAAAGGTGAGAGCAAGAGTAGAGGATGTGACGTGCTGGGCATCCTGTGCCTTAAGACCATATGAGACTCCTCCAAAGGAGAGGTTTGCTTATTCCCATGCAGTGGAGCATCTAAAGCCAGCAGGACAAAGTGAATCAGGTCATAAATGTACAGTTTGGAGGTTATCTTGTTTGAAGCAGTAATTGCACTGCCCAAAACTTGCTAAGAAGCTGCTGTTTGCAAAGCAAATATTTTGTATCAAGACATTATTGGGTTTGTGACGAGCTGTGGACGCATAATAAAAAATGACTACAGTAATATCTTGATGCTAGTCCCTACGCTGATCAACTGCAAATGATCTGATTAACAGTCAGCTGCTGATTCCCAGTTTAATTAATCCTGATGGGCTATTGATGCGCCGCAACTGTTTGTCCTAATAATGAGGTTTGAAATTAGACTGCGACAAGCCACTTAGACAGCTGCCAAGGAAAATAATCATTTAGGAAGGCGAGCAATGGAGACGGCAGAGGAGGAATGGCTGCTATTTGACAGAAAATTCACATGGCTGTGTCACATGTGTTTTATTTTTACATTTGGAGCACATTAACTGTACCAGCAGTAAGTGGTGACTGCGAGACACATAACTAGCTTTACAATTAAGAGTGCTACTTCTCATCAGTATGCAAAAGCTAAACATGAAACATGAAGTGTGTTAATAGCAGAATATATGTAGCTACAGACCATTGAACAATTTAGGTCAGTCCTTTGCAATGTTTAATTAGACTAATATATCTGTTTGCAATTAATAACAGATGTGACAAGCTAATGTGTCCATGTACTGACAAATTAACCTTTGCCCATCAGCTGCTCGGATCTGTGAGAAAAGTGCCATGTTTCGCCTCTGTTCAACTGAACCTAAATAAAATTGCAGGATAATTATAAACATAAATGTTAATAGAATGTGCTTTCCATGGGAAGCAGAGACCAAAGGCAAGTATTTCTCAGCCAGGTCATCGTACTGTACTTTGCCACGTGTCAAAACCTGCAAATTATATTTTTCCATTTGTCTCAGTGCAATTAGTGTGTGGTTTGACAGATGCTAGTTCGATAGTCCTCACCGCCAGTGGACCTGGGACATACCGGAAACCCTAAATTAATAGCCAGGGTAAGAATGCTTCCATAGCCATTCAATCTTTGGCTTTATTTGCTGTCTGCAAGCAAATGTGCCCTCAATTTCTGACAAGCCTTGCCACTGAAGTGACGTGGCAGACGTCTGTCAGGACTTGGGCTGAGGCCATCAGCATATTCCGGATAAGTAATGGGAACATCTCTCACCCCCTGGGCTGGTGGTCTGTTTGCATTTCCAATAGCACCTCTCTTTCATTCTTTTTCTTTCTCTCCTGCTCCCTCCCCCATATATATATATATATATTTTTTTTTTTTTTTTAATATGTGTATTAAAAAAATATATCTTAAAATTATAGGCACCTTATATATATGTTATATATACATATTGTAGGCATCTTTCCATGCTCTGCATTAAGCTCTGTTAATAAAATCCTGTAATTGGTGGGACTTAATGAGATCGTGATTTTTTATAAATATATATATATCTATGCATGTGTCTATATACATATATACATTCATACACATATACATACACATGTAAATGCGTGGATACATTTGTATCCACATATATGTACCTATTATTTATAGTAAAGGTAGTTGCAAATAATATTATAAGATTTTAAATTCCATTAAGCGGTTATTTTTCTCTAAATTTGATGGAAACTGCAACCTTTTCATCTTTAAGGTTTCAAAAGCAAGAGGCATGTTTGGGTGTTCCACATCTTCATGCTTACCACTGCTGCAAAATCAGCCTTTTTGGGCACATTGATGTTGGCGTATTGGCTTCCTTTAAGTTCTCTCTGTTAACAGCTCTCAAAGACTGGATACTGACCTAGGCAGGCCCAGCACTGCCACTCTTAAAGTCTTGCTCTGCATTTTTGCATGCATGTTGGTTAGGAATTAATAGCTGGCATCCCTAGAGGCTGCCTTTGTGCTGAGATGGTATGAAACCTGTTGTGTGTTTCAACATGGCATGTCCTTGGGAACAACCAAGCCTGGGACTGCCCCTGGGACCCAAGAGATGAGGCTCTTCAGTGCTGGGCACTTTGGAGGAACTTTCAGCACATACTCTTGATAGGTACTTTCCACTAATGCCTGAAGTTTAGGTCCCGTGATCAACCCCATCTTTGGATCGTATTTACAGCATCACATCTGAGAATGAGTAGTATCGAGTCATCAGCAGCCTAGAACTAGCAATAGGATTTGAAGAAAAACCCATAAAAATAGGGCTACATTAAAACACAAAGGAGCTATCAATTACGTGTGCTACTGCTCCTTTGGACACCTGCTTTGTGCTGCTCGAATATACATGTAAGGACTAGGTGTATATAGACATCCCTCACCCAAATAAGTGTCAAGAGGTAAAGCATTATTATCTCTCAGCCGTAAAACCAGAGTCTCCACTCATTTTCCCTCCTAAAGGTCAGACATTCGCAGCCTGCATGTTCTGCCCCTAAAATGAATGCCACACTGTCATCAGCATTCAGCACCATGGCTGCAGAATAAAGGGAGCCCAGCCAGCCACAAGAGAAAGAGGAGATAAAAAGAAAGCAGAAAGGAAAAATAAAATGCCTAAAGTCTGTGCAGCAGACTTTTGCCCTCCCTCACTAATCAATTGTCCTCCTGGTGTTCGTTCCCCACACCAAGTGACTGGCATGTGAGATGGGCTGTGCAGAGACCAGCAATCGCCCAAATACACAGCACAGCCCTGGCCCATGCAGGCGAGAGCAGCAGTGAGGCACCATGCAGCTCTTCCATGCAAAGAGCAAACAAGTGCTGCTTCCACAGCACAGAGGACTCGTCCTCCCAAGCTCTGAGAAACCTTGAGACCCTTGTTCCCTTTCACTCAATATAAGTTTTGTTTTACAGTGAAATGTTCCTCTGCAAAAGCTGTCCTTAGCAAGAGGAGTGGAGATGTGGAGCAGCAGGGGCCATGGGGATGGCACCTCCCTGCTGCGTTAGGCTCTGTTGATAAACCCGTATTACTGATGGGATTTATTCAGAGTGGACCTTGGGCAGGGTTGTTACCCACCATGCTCATCAGTGTTACAGCAACAAGTCACAGGACATTCCTACATCTTCAGGCCAAATACTCTGTCCCATAAACTGTGTCTTAAACCAAATTTTTAAGCGAAATTACCACCTCACTTGAAACTCTGATTAGGCATTTTACAGTTCTACCTTGGAATGATTTTTTGTTTTGATTTTTTCCCCTCTGATCTGTTAGGAATATTCATCCTTCAAATTGAAAATAAATTTAGAAAGGTATGGAATCAGGTATGGAGTCAGCCAACAGCTTGGAGTGCAGCCTATTTTGACATATCAACAGTCTGGGAGGAAGTAACCAATGCCAATCCTTCCCCCGAAGCTCTGATGTGAGGGCAGTAGAGGTGAGGGTAGAAGGAAGAGACTGTGTGCTGAGAACTCCAGCGTTACAGCTGGACATTTGCATAGAAAGGAACAAGCCCTACGACAGAAAATGCTGCTGTTTAGGTACAGCCTATATGCACTTTTTATGTTTATGGAAGTTTAAGTTTATGGAAGAGGCCTCTGCCTAAGCAACAGCCAGAGTTTCAGGTACTTGTTTCCCTTTCTGGCCTGAGTTTTGCTCTGTGTTTGGTGACAGGACAATACAGGGCACACTGGTGTATGTTTCTCTTTCCAGAGCAGCAGAGGGGAAGAGTTGCTCCATGCTCAGATACTGGAAGTGCCCAGAGCATGACCTGCAGGGCGCCTGTGCCAGCTACACTATGGACTTGTCTTTTCAGGTTTGCTTTTAATAATCGTACAACAGCTCGTGTGTTTGAAGGAGGGAATAGATTTTGAGATTACTCCTGCCCCCTTTTTGCCCTGTGTATCCTTGTGAGCGTGGCAGAAAGGTAGCTGCTGGAGCTCAGGGGAAAACAGAAGTGTAATGGATTGGAAAAGCGTATACTTTACTTTGAAAAGTTCATCCACATATTTCTGGGTAGTTAAAAAAAAAAAAGAAATCTATAAATGCTACATAACTTTTTAATGAGTATGGCCTTTAGCTAGGCTGAACTTCCAAAAATGGGTTTGAACTACTACAATACTCTGTCCTGATAGCTTCCCGTGTAAGGAAACCTGTGTTTGTGAGCTTCCAGGAAACCACTGTTACAACTGTATATGAACCTAATAGCAGGAGATATAGAACCAATAATTCCTAAATGGTGTGTGAGGCTTTGGAGTGGATTCATCCCTCTCACCCCAGTTCTGAAAGACTCCTCACCAAGGAGCGAGTGGTTTACTGCCTTGTGTGGAGTTGCTGAGCTGAGGGATGTACTTGTGCCTGTTTCTGCAGGAAGCCAACACAGAGGTTTGGAAAGATGGGCAGTTTAAAGCTGAAGACAGTTCCTGTCCTTTGGGTTAACATGTTCCTGCCACAGCAAATCTCCCCACAGAGGTGACAAAGGTGGATGGTGTGTGCAGGATCCCAGCACAATGCCCAGTCCACATGCTGAACACTGGATACTCTCTTCTGAGTATTTAGGTAGCAAAGAGGAAATGAATGAAAATCTGATATTCAGCATATATGCAGTCATAACAGATAGGGTGGAATTAACTCTTTGACTGTCATTCTTGCTATTTTACTTTAAAATGTGAGGCTTTTTATTATTTCATGTGCACATCAACTTTTGTGTCTCTCATTGCAAGACTCACTTCGTTTCTCTGTAGAGCTACAATCAAAGGACACATGTATGAGGGGCCTAATAATTTTCAGATTTTTATTTCAAGCCATTAAAGCTGAAATACATTACTCCCTTTCCAAAGCTTTCAGAAAATAAGCAGATGAAAGCTCTGGGCTTTCTGTTGTTCTTATTCTTCCACTTGTACAAATAACACATAATAACACCTGCATTCAAAAACTGGGGTTTTTGCCCTTCCTATCCCAAAACAGTATAAATTGATGTGGTTCAGATCAGCTATTAAAAATTCCTCTCTACCTTCGCCTCAATTTATGGCAAAGCAATATGGATCTGGTAGACTGGTATTATGAATACATGCTATTACTGCATAACCTATCATATGAAATTAGATTCTCTATCAAAACCAAAAGTTTTAGCAGGATGAAATTATGATTCTGTGAGCAGGTCTCCTGCTCTGGCATCAACATTGATGCAAAATTGATGAAACTTCCAAGTGAAATTGCATTGTTTGATCTTCACAGTCCTGGAATAACATAGCCTAAAGCTACAGTTTCTGTAAACTTACTTTGCACAAACGACTTAGCCAGTACCGATGTATTGACATAGTGTGCCCATGAATGACATTAGGGCTACTTAGAAAAGAGACAAAATAACAGCAAAAGAATGCAGCAATTGGTTCTGAAATTACCTTTTTCCAGTGAACCTCTCTGAAAAATTACCTTTTTCTGCTGAGTCTCACTCAAAAATTACCTTTTCCAACTGAAGCTCTCTCAAAGTGCCTTGATGTTAAGCAATATAGTTTTTAGTTGAAAATGTCACAAGGCCATGAAAAGAAATTGATAGAAAATTTCAGGGTTCCTTGTTGATATTTGAAGCAGCCTGTGGATTTTTGTTCTTTAACACAGATCTTCTCTGCTGTGCTGCCACTTTGATTTCTGTATTGCCCAAACCAGCATGTTTCTAGGCTTAATGGCTTCACCGAGAGGAATGTGAAGGTGATTTAGTTATTTCTGTGGAGGTGATGTTACCAGGAGGAAATTGGTAAACAGATGTCTTCTGAGCCCTTTCCAATCGCATACAAGGCGTTGGTTTGTTTTTAATCGTGAATTAGAATAAATAATCTCTCTCAATGTCTTTCTTTTTAGTGCATATATAAATGCAACAGTACTCTGATTATCTGAACTACTTAGGTGAAGGTGTTCAGATATTTGTCTACATATGTGGCTGATAAGAAATAGTGATCCAGAGCTCGTGAAAATCAATGGAAGGACTCCCACAGCATCAGCAGGCTTTAGTTTCGACCTGTAACTGGAAGTTAAGAGACCAGGTGACTGTCAGCAGGAATTTAGAATGGAGGATTGCACAGGCAGGGATCAGGTTTTTCTGTACTTGATAAGACTGAAGCCTCAGGCTGTTCATGCAGGTGGATCTAACACCTGTACACAGCCTCAGTGAACTGTGGCAGGCAAAAGAGGCAGTGTATTAGCAAAACTGGGAGCCAGGAGACACCAAGATTAAAGGTATGGGCACCTGAATAAGATACCAAGAGACAGCTAGGGGATAATTTTACAGTGCAGTGGCAGTAATTGCATGTGTACAAGTTCTTACTGTGGTACATGCAAAGTGAACTTTCTCTGAGGAGTAAGGTACTTTGCATTTACTGAGGGCTTGGGCATGGATGCGGGCAATTACTGCAGAGGAGCTGGCTCTCTGCTAGCTCACACCCTTGTAACGAGTTCACGTGCTCATGCTGTGGGGGAGAATTCATCTCATTTGCAACACTTGGTCTAAAATAACAAGTAAGGTTCCCTCAATAGTCAATGGAGACAGAGAGACCCCTCCAAGTTCCTCCCACCTGTCCTGGTGGAATTTTCATCTCTTCTGATCACAGGTCTTTAGGAAGTTATGGGCATTCCTGCTGCCTGCGTGCAGTCAACCTACCATGCTCCATCACGTGCACAGTCCTTCACAGAGGTGGCTGTGCAATACCAGCTTTGTGGTTAGCTTGCAATCTACCTGGGAGACACAGCACTGAACCTGCTATGCGCTGCTGTCCTCTTCCCAACAGCCTGTGTCCAGCACCTGAAGGAACTGCCTTGAGGCAGCCATCTCTTCCTATTGATACTGGAGGGACATCAAAGACAACCATGACTGGATGGGGCAGTTCCATCACAAAGATGTGAGGGTAAGGGCTGGCTGTATGGATGCTCTGGGCTGATTTGAATGATCTGTGGATATGAGATTAACTTTGCCTCTGAAACAGAGCTCAGGTCCAACAGCTTACGGAGACAGTGGGCAATGACCTACCCAATAAAAAGGGAGAAATGCAGTCTTGGACTGCTTAACTCTTCAAAGGACAATGTTTCCAGCTGGATTTCATGGGAGAAAAGTTGTATACAAGCTGTGATTTTAAACATGAATTGTTTAAAACAGACAAATGATAAACAGATAAATTAATTAAACACAAATGTATTAGAGATAATATTAAGAAAATTAATTACAAATCCCTTTTTGGTTGTGTATTATGCTACAAAGGAAACAGAACAATGCATTTAAGAGAGGATACTTGAGCATCAGCTATTATTGGTCGATGAACACTGCAAGATCAGCTTTGAAGTTTATATTTAATTAATATATTGACAAGATTTATCCAGATAAAACAGGGGAAACAAAATACTCCTCATAGAAATGTGAATCTCGTGTAAGTTTTTGAGGCACTGTAGAATATGTTTATTACAAGTTATGGCATTTCAAACCGATGTCCCTGAATTCAGGGAAAACAGAGGATTAACCAGAACCCTAAAAAATGTGAAAAATTCACTCCTTCCCTTAGAAAATCTATCCAATACCTTCATTAATGTCATGTATATTGACTTAAATCATCGGTCAATGCTTTCTGCCTGTGGCTCTGACATTGTTACCAGGATTGTAACTACAGCTGGCTGGAAATAGACAGTTAAGCACTGTGAAAGCATTTGAGGTTTCAGAATTTGTTATCAATATCTGTATCTGCAGAGGAATGAACCCTTCTGTGTTATTGCATTAACTAAAGCTTAATGAAACTGATGGAGTCACCCTAACACATTTTGGGCTGGATGTATGTGCCTTGCCAGAAGTGGAGCAGTGCTGTGGTCCAGCATGTGCCTGAGTAGGAGTGTACTGGCTCTGAGTGCCACCTGGGTGGTGGTAGGAAGGTCACAGATATCTGACACACTAAGTGTTTTTGCATAGTTTTGAAACTGGTTGCTGCCTTTGCCAGTCCTCCCTTAGCTCACGGAAGGCTCAGGGGGCTTTTCCAGCAGTGGTGGAAAGAAGGGCATGAATGCAAGTTTTTATACTCCCAGTATAAGTCATTTAGAGTATGCATGCACAGTAAGAACATTTGGCATGGGGCAAATATTTTTGGTAGTGGATACTAATTTTTATAAAAATCCTATTTACTTGTGCCAGTCCAAACCCTTCTGGGTGCAAACAGTTTGCCAGGACTGATGTGGGGAAAAGGGATGCACCTTTCCACCTGTGGCTCAGGCAAGGAGCGCTATGAAGCCCTTCAATCCAAAGACAGCAGTGAAGGGCCTTGAGGGTGATGCCAGCACAGGAGGCACAGTTACCTGTGCCAGAAATGAGTGCTCTGCAGAGCAGGGTGCAATGACAGCCAGGGAGCTAAGAGAGGGAGGTTCACAAGCAAATCCTGCAGATGACAGCCTCTGCACAGTGTAGTGTCTGGGAAGCCACATTGTGTCTTTCCCAAGCCCATCCTCTTCTTCCTGCAAGTAACATCCTTCAGTAGTTCCCTCTTGAAGTTCTGGCATGATACCACACGGAAGTGTAACTCTTTAACAGGCCAAAAGGGCAATTTCTATGAAAATCTCTTACGGAGTAAAATAATGTAGCTACATCCCTTACCAGGCATGGCAGCAAATATCCTACAGTTTTCCTGAAGGAAAGAGTACTCTGAATCTCTTCATTTAAAAAACATAGAATGTGTCTCTTCCCAAATCAGCATCCATTTCAAAGGAGTCAGCTCTGGGACCCCACAGCCCAGCCAGGTCTGCCTCTGGGTCTGCCTCTGCTGAGCTCAGTTTTTGGGGCTGCTTGTGGCCACCGTGCCCCAGCAACTCCCAGAGGAAAGCTGTTCTGTTGGAGGAATTGTCTGTTTGTTAATCAGGAAACACAGGCCAGCTTTTTTAGCGATAATTAGCATGGTGCACTGGGGTATCCTGGCACAGAGAGATGAGATTTTAACACTCAGCTACATTTCATGCTGAAACCAATCTATTACAACCTTTGCAATTTTAATCATTGCTACCTCGTTAACCTGCTAATGGACACAGAATCACAAAATAATCTGAGTTGGAAGGAACCCAGAAGCACCATCAAGTCCAGCCCTTGTGAGTGGCCCATACGGGAATCAAACCTGTGACCTTGGCGTTATTGGCACCATGCTCTGACCAACAGGGCTCTCCTGTCTATAGTTATACAAAAATCAAGGGGTGAAGTGTGATTCTGTAGATTTCGGAAATCCATTTCTAATAAGCAGGAGCTCTTTTCAGGAACTAAATTTTGAGGAAAGCTGAATGCTGAGGGATAAGTTTGCTGTTATTTTATTAAGATAGGCTGAGACTGAACACCTTGCATATCTAAACCTCAGAGCAGCTGGGAGCTGGAGATAGACAAGAAATGTAGGCTGGAGCAGTGGATGTCCCTCTTGCCGAATAGATTAGGTAAGTACACTCCTATTTGAAATTTCTACAGGGTTAGATGGATAGGAAAGCTATGATATCTCCTGTCACATTATAATTTTATGTTCCTTAAAAATAAATATGTGAAGTATAGACTACAAAAGCAGGACTGAAGTCATTAATAGGCCAGATAGGATACTATCAAAATGTCTGTAACTCCCTACATACATTAGTGGTGGAATTTGCTTTCCATAAAGAGCTCAGTAAAGTAACTGCTCTCCAAACAAATCCTCCTAAAGAAAACGCTCAGGTTAAAGTCCAGATCCCCTAATGACCTTCTTTTTTTTACATCACATATATTTTTAGTGTTCTTTCAAATGTTCCCGATGTTATTTTCCACCTTACGAGATCCCCAACAACATGTCATATGCCTTCATCCCCAGTAATTTTGGAGGCTGTCTCGGTGCCTGGGCAGGAGAGACGCCTATTTGAATTTTGGTAGCTCACCTGTGGATGCGAGCTCCCACCCCATTTAGGTGTAAGGAGAAGGAGAGCAATGCCGAGGAGTCCAGCCCGACAGATGCTGAGGTTTGACCCCCGTGCCCGGAGCGGTCACCGAGCCGTGCCCCAGCCCGGGGCCATCCTGCGCGGCCCCCGGAGAGCCCCGCGGCGGCCGGGGGTGCCGGTGCCGGTGCTGTTTGGGGGCCCACCGCTAGATGTCCCATGGATTAACCGGAGGGAAGGATCGCTGCGCTCGCATCGCCAGCCTGGCCAGGAGGGTTTGCGCGTTCAGTGCCGACGGGCTGAGCGGAGGGAACCAGGGCTGCAGCAGGCGGGCTGTGCTGAGAGCGCACCGCGCCCTTCGCTTTGCAAAAGAACAGCTCTAAGGAGCCTGCTCAGTCTGATTTCAAGCCCGTATTTTAAGGCACGGCCATACACACAGCACTCCTGCTGTCAGACCAGGCTGGGGTTAAGGTTTCCGCCACCTCTCGGCACACGGAACTGCCTGCCCCGGGGTCAAGCTTGTCCTTTAATTTTTTTTTTTTAAGGATGTAAATTTTTCATAGAAGCAGGTGTCCCATTTTTCTTTTACAAGAGGAACATAAGACTATCCATGTTGATTTCTCGGAGACTGAAGACAAACTGAAGATAGTTTTTATTTTCTGTTGTAGTGTGGAGATGTCCAAGGTTACAAAATTGACAGCCCAAAAGCTCAGAAACCTGAAGTTGGCACTACCTTCTGCAAATCCCTGCTGCACTTGAAGGGTCTAGAAATCCTTTTTCATTATGATGTTCCTTAACATCAACAAACACATACATTTTTTCAGATGTTTAGACCAGGGGAAGCAAAGGAAGCATTTATCAATATTTTTAAAAATCTATTTAAAATATGGAAATAAAGTCTAAACCACTGCACTTCTTTCCAGGACCCCTCAAGGAGAGTCCCAGAGAGACAAGTGTAGCCTGCTTGACAAAGGTACAGGACTGGAACTGGGAAAACAAGCAAGTAGATGTTACACAAACACATGTGGGTAAAAAAAAAAAAAATTTAAAAAATTAGAAAGAATAGTCACCTGAAGCCAATTGCCATGGACTTTTTATGTGCTGGAAAACCTCTGACAATACATAGCTGGCTGAAAAAAACCAGACTTGATAGCAAAAAATACGCAGCTAGTATTTATGTCTTGCTGTTTAAGCAAAAAAAACAGCAACAAAAAAAGGAAGTATAAGTTACTTTGTGATCATTTATATATTTCAGGGAATATGAGACTCACTTGATTAAAAACTAGCTGACAGAATAAACCTGTTTAAAAATCCCAGCAGATTAGTTTATATAAGGCCAGGGATTAAGGATATCTCCAATGACATTCACCTTTTTTTTTGGTGTGCTGTGTTATGGCAACCTTGAATATTTCTGCCCTAGCCATAGGCAGTGACATCCAGTAGTGAGGGCAGAAATGAGCAACTACAAAATATTTTTCCCACATCTAAATTTACCTGATAAGTAGCTCAAAACAAGGTTCTCCTCTGTGACAACCCTCAGGCTGCTGAGCACTTGTAGGCAAAATGCCACCCAGCCCTTCACCCAATGAGCAGAGAACAAAGCAGCAGCAGAAGAAGAATTAAAGGATTGCCTCTTGGGATTTATTTGGGGGAGTTTATTATTATATTATTATTACTATTATTATTATTATGGAGATTTCTGGGTTTACTGCTATTAATTTGATTTTACCAATATCCCAAAGGAGACAAAAAATGCAGTTTAAAACCTGGGACCTTCAATACAGCAGCAGAGCCAAAACCCCTGCAAATCCTCTGAACCTTGGGCTGCTACAAAGAGTGGGAAGGGGAAAAAGGTCGAGTCATTCATGATAGGAGGGTCTGTTAATGACATTGGCTGTTGTGCTTATCTACACTGTGCGGAAACCTTCTTTATTTAACAAATTAATGTTCCCCTCTGTGGTGCACAGAAATGTAAAGCAAGTGACTCAGAGCTGGCTCTGTCAGGACCAGCTGGTCAGGGGTTACCCTGGTCCCCTGGAAGTCTGAAAGAGTGAAACTGCAACAGACCAGGACAAACACTTCTGGAAAGCAGACCACGAGGTGGGCTTGGAAAGGAGTTCTGCTTTCTGCTGCTCTGCTGGCTTTCCCAGAGACAGGAAATGTTGGATTTGAAAATGTCGCTGAGGAAAAGGGAGGACCAGGAGGAGGAAGCCTATGGAGCAACTCTAACCCTCTGGGTTAGAGGGGTTCATGAGGCATAACAGCCCCACAAGGTTCTCCATAAATCTCTCAGTGAATTACCATGTTGGTATGGATGCATTGATGGCTGATATCTTTTGAGTTAAATAACAGAATAAACATGAATTTGTACTCTTAAACCCCCTCCTGCTGTGTTTAATGAATTTTTAGTTCAGGATGTACATAAATAATCAGGCAAGTCAAACAACAGGAATTACATTTTACAATGAAAAATAATTAAACCTGAAGTACAGACTTAGTCTCTGTTATACAAAGAGATGTAAATAACCTCTGCCAAAAGTACAGGAGTACACTGAGCTTTAACAGTCACACACACTGACGGACGGGAGGTTTATACAAATATTGTCTTTTATTATGATGTGGAAAATGTAAAGCTGTATCAAGAATAATGATAATTTCTGAAAGCTATTGAAAATTAAATTCCTGCATTCAGCAATTACTTTTTTACATAAATAATAATTTCATTAAAGTTCATTAGTTAAAATTAAAAATAGTTTATTAGAAAAACATCATTAAAATGTGTGGTGTGGAGCAGAATATTCTTCTAACTGGGACATGAAGCAATAGTGAAACAGCACTGAGTCACATTTGTTATTGCTCCTCTGAAAACTCAACAGGGAAAATTTTCTGTGGCTGAGACTTGATACTCTATAATGCCAGCTTGACTTTTGCTTTGTGTTGGTTTGTTGTTTTTTTGTGAGCATACTCTTATTTCATACTCTTTTTTTTCATTCCTCTGTTTAGAAAGAAAAAAGTGAACAAGTGAAGCACAACCTTTGGTAGACTGATCTGTGACACCCCATAATGTTTTGATACTGCCTTGATTTCTAATTGTGTTTTTCACATTTTTAGCAAAAGAAATATGAAAAAATCAGAAGTGTAACCTATATTATTATACTTTAATGTGATGTTCTACTTTTCTGTTTGTAGTTCTTGAAGTTTTTGTCTTACTTCATTAAACATTTAATAAATCACTGCCAGTTTTGTGACAGATTTTAACCATAACACAAACAGCAGGAGGTGTAAACTCAGTTCAGTTCGTATAGGCATATAATATCCGTGTCGACATCATCATCCCCTCAAGGCATATTGGCAAAACGGCCAATGGAAGCTAAGCTTTTTCCGACAAAGCTTCGAAAATAAAGTTTTCTTCTTTTATCTTACTACAAATCAATTGGAGCCCTTACAGCAAAATCCTATAAAATAACTTCAAACACCGCTTCTTAGTCTAAAAATTTGTATTATGGCTAAAACTCTTTGAAGTTTTATGACTGAAGTTTGGAGAAAAATGATTTAAGTGCTATCTGCTAGACATCAGAGTGTCAAAATTTCTCTCAGTTTTCTTGACACATAAACTGCTACCTACTGTATGTTTTCTAGAGGTTTTTTTCTTTTCTTTTAACCACCTAACTCAGCTTGCTTGATAAAAGTTACTTAACTGCAGTTTATCCCATTGAATTAATACCCTTTTAAGCTTTGGCTTAAAATAACTGATTACTTTATTTTTGATTTTCAGCATCTCTGACAATGCAGGTGGCAAGGAGGTGGGGAAAAGAGCTGCTTTGCAAGTGTCATATTGATTTTTGAATAGAAAAGAAACAGGTAAGGTGCCCAAAACAACATATTTGCAAAATGCACAACTGAGTCCTTGCTTTGGGGCTAATGTTGAAATAAGGTCTATTGTGGTGAGCTGCTTCTCAAAGGGGAGAAAAATTGCCCCTGCAGGAAAAGCTGTAGAGTGGGTGGCTCATAGGACACCCAGAAATGCTGGCAGTAACTAAGGTTTCATGCTGCTCCTTTTGAAACTTGTCAGTGAAAGAGAGCACACCCAGAGCCCCTTGCATGCTGCAGCACAAATGGACAATGGTTAAATACATTTTTATTGATCCTGAGGTACCTAAAGGCCTGAGGAGGCCAGGAGCAGGATGTATCCTGTCCAGTTGCCATCAGTCTTTTCTGTCAGGCAGAGTTTGGTGCCTTTAACCCAGGCACTCATCAGTGCCCAGCACCAACATGCTGGTCTGTGTACAAACACCATGAAATGTCATTTGGAACAGCTTTATTTGGTTAAAATTTACAGAGTGCAAAAACCTGAGGAAGAACTTTGAAACTAGGGGCACAAAAATAATAATTTATTCCAAAGTGTACCTTTTGTTTACTTTTTTGATTTAATTAACAAAAAATCAGAAAATAATGTCAGAAGTATTCTCCATAGAAGAAAATGGTATTGCATTGACAGAGTTGCATCAAAGTGACATGTTAAAATTCAGTAAAATGGTTCACCATACAAAAATTAAGCAAGGAGCATGAAATCTGCGGAGAACAATGGCAAGAAAATGTAAAAAAACTCCAAACCAGCAACTGTGTCATTCTGCATGCTGCAGCCTTGCAGAATTTTATTTATCCAAGATGAGTGATTTGTTTTGGTGGGCAAGCAAAATATAATCATTTGAGGGAAGAAGGAGAAAAAGGGAGGGGGTCCATTATCATCACCTTGGAAAAGCGTGGGTGAATAGATTTTGTGCCTGAGCTGGTAAATTCATACATCTTCACATGGCTGGAATAATATAATAAAGTAACTTAAATATAAATGCCATTCAAGAACTACTCCGTAGTGAACAGTTAAAATGATGGCATTCAAAAGAACTTCCTCAACAGAGCCTGCTTTTGCTGCTAATTTGCTGAAGTAGATCTGCAGTCTTTACTTCTCCATTGCTCTTGATGTACCCCAAGGCACGCTGGGGGCTCACCCAGCATGTGCTGGCTCATAACAAGTTAAGAAGTGGGAGCTCGATTGTAGCATACAAGAAACTGAAGTGTAGGTCCAAAGGGTTGCAGGAAACCATCAAATGTTTAGAACGGGTGAGCTGTAAAGAGATCTTGCCAAGGAAAACATTGCATGAAGTTGGATGGCGTGTTCCCCCAGAGCAGCCATGGAGAGCACTGTGAGCAGGGAGAAGCGGAGCTGCTTGCGGGCAGGGTGATCCAGAGCATGCTAAGGACAAAGCCCCCTGGAAGGCCACATCATGCTTGGTAGGCTTTTAGTGCTAAACAATTGCAAATTGCCATTAATGCTCCGATAGAACACTGATACACAAGACTTTTCCCTTCTGTCATGAAGCATTAGGTCAAAAGAGTGGATAATAACAGCAATATTAGTCCCACCAGAGAGCTGGGTTGGCACAGGCTGCATGGACACGTGTGCATGTTTTTGGCACTTCAGGCAGTGCCACGATCTAACTTTCTGTCTCTCTCATGTCACACAACACATGGCGTTGAGCAGGCCCTGGGCTCTAGAAGGCAGCTCTGAAAATCTGCTTTGCCTTTTCATGATCTTTTCACCTGGCCTGTTACGACATAGTAGGTAAAGGAAGCCTAAGACATAAGAAAATGGCTGGGTAGGTATTAAACCTCCAAACAGTTTAAGACACTCTTCCTATACTGATTCTCCACTATAAACCACCAGGCTGCAATGCAGATGATAAAGCTCCATCTGACAACAAAATCCTGACTTCACACTACCAGTCACATCGATCAACATCTGAACTAATGTCAGAGTCTTCTCTTACTAATGAGCTGCTGCACTGAGATGCAGCTTTGCTATCAGTCAGATACCTGTAATGAGGTAGAATGAATGGCAAGACCCCTCTTCAGACGCTTTCTCTCATCTAGCCACAGAGGGGCTTCGTTGTTCACTTATTTTTGGTACAGACAAAGAGTTTCTTCCTGAAGGTCTCTACCAGCATCACACAGTTACTCTATCGCCTATTTTATATATTAGCTGCAGCTGTTTGGAGAATTTCTACCAGGAATTAATTTTTTTTTTCCCTCTTCTAATCTTTTGCAATCCCAGTGCTTCCATGTAAGGGTTGTAGTCCCAGTGCTTGCATATAATGACATTTTAATGTACACTTCAAATTCAAATGAAAGTACCTTGCCATGTTCCCAAGTTGGACATGTCCACGTAGCACTCTGCTTTCCTTAAATTATCTGGCTACAAGACACATCTGTCCAGGTGTTTACACTTTGATTTTAAGCCACAGCTACCATGCAATGGTGTATCCTATTTACCCATCCCTTAATATCACAGGAGGGATGCGTTCCAAATCCATAGCTTTCCATCAATGTAACAAAGCCACAGTAACGATTTCTTTATTTTTCTTTGCCTGTCGTGCTACTGCTGAATGGTCTGAGCTGAAGTTACTGCCACACTCAGAGGTTCTGCCCAAATCTGATCTAAGGCAGTTTGGTGATTTACAGCTGCAGTGATTGAAGAAGCACCCTTAAACTGTAGTAGAGGAAAACTCAGTGAACAGTAAGGAAAGCTCCAACATTTGTTTATTAGTCACTCTCTATTTATTTACTAAATTAAGAGCAAGGTGGTTTTCTGTAGTGGGATTAACTCTCAGCACAGACAAGTTAGCTGTTATTTGTTACTCCTATGAAAACAGTCATTACAGAAAGGCTGGGCTTGGGTTTGTATTGCAAACTGAGGTTGTGACTTGTATCTTTCTCATCTTCCCAAATATTTCAGTCAGGTTTTGTTTTTCTTTGTCTTAAACCAACATCTTATGTCTCTCAGTGGCAGGTCTCAGCATGCAATTATTTGCACGTGTCTCATTCCATGCCACATAAAAAGGGTTATCAAGTTTGTATCTTTAATACTAATGAGCTGTTGGTTAACACTTTTGAGGCAATTAACCAGTGGCATCACTTCTTATCCACTGACAGAGATATTGTTGCATTCAAACTTCTCCACGGGGCAAGACATAGGTCTGGATTTCAGCCCCTGCTTGTTGGCCCTGACAGAGAAGGCTGCAGGTGATGGGCAATGGGAAGCCATAAATGACCCCTCTGCCTGAGCCCTGGTATGATGGTTTATGTGGTCTCTGATATCAGCTGACGACATTTTGGGGCAGATAGGTTAGTGGCACTCAGCAGAAATGTTTGCATTTGTTCTGCCACACATGCAGCCCCTCTCAGACCAGTTATCAGAGCATGGCAGCTTTTCACACCACCAAGCACCTCTCCTGCTGCCTGCAAGGGACCCAGCCAGGACTTCTCAGTGCCCTGTCAGTGTCCGGATGCTGCAGCAGTCCCTCAGGGCCAGTGGCATCTGGCTCAGGCTAAAGCCACCCTTCAGGCTCGTCTGACTGCTGCCAAGGGACCAATAAAGCAGCCAAGATCAGGGCAGAGCAAATCATCTTCAACAATGGTTTTAACCATTATCTTCAACTAAAGATACACAGGAAAATCTGGTGAGGCTGTGATGAAGTCTCCCAGGGTGTGTCTGCTGTGAAGATGCAGAGATTTCTATTTTCATGCTTAAGCAACTACAAGGAAGTAACCTGTAAGGTGCAGAGTTTTCTTCTGCCTTTAAAACACATGACTTCAAAACCTGTGTTTATTTCCTGAACAACTGAGATTTCTTGCTGTGAAATAATTTTTTTTGTGAAAACACCAATGCTTCACATGCATATCATTGAAACTAATTTTTTTCTGTTTCCAGGATCAGTATTTAATTTGAAGTTTACTTTTTATTAATAGAAAGGGAGGGTCTCATTTTTCTTTTCAAGTTTTTCTTTGTCAAAAGACGATTTTTTGTCACAGTGCACTTTGCAGAAACCTTGCAGACCCACGCGGCTGTGGCAGGAAAGCCTCCTGGCTCCCAGGAGCAGCAGTCCCACTCCGGCCGGTCCAGCACACACGTGTGTCCCGCAGGTGCCTGCGCTGGACACGCAGTGACAGCTTCTGCTGGGAGCAGTGCTTGGGGCAGCGTGGGAGGAACAGGAGGGGGCTGGTCCCTCGCTGGGGCAGAGGGGCTGCCTGCACTCCTTCCCTGCTGGAAGTGTCACAGCCCAGCACTGGCTGGCTGGCAGAACAGGCGTGTCTGCACTGAGGCACAGCCACCACAGCACCGCTTCACCTCAGGTACAAGCCTAAGGAGCTCTGCTTTGCAGCCTGCACTGAGCATCCTTCCAAGGCAGAGGACAAGTGTAAGCCCTCAGCAGCAAACACAGCCTTGCTGCACGAGGCAGGGCAGTCCCTAAGGAGACACAGAGTCAAAGCCATGGTTCATCCTCCTTGATGCACATCCTGCTCACGGGTTTTTGCTGGTAGAAGTTTGCATAATCCTGGGCTGCACCTGAGAGAGGGATTCTGCTGCCTGGACTGTGGCTGCCATTCCTTAATGGTACAGAAAAGCACTGGTGGGAAAGTGTGGCGATTCTAAAAATATTGTAAATAAAATAAATCCATGAGGCTAGAGGGAGGTGATGTTCCACCTGAGATTCATATGCAAACTCTGAAATATTAAAAACACCCTGGTGAAGGCATTGCTAATTAAAAGGATAAAATGTGCAAGCACAGAGAACAGATTATTTAAAATATAAATTATTTCTTATTAAGATAATAGTGTCTAACTAAATGTTGAAAGAGCTGGATAGTAGTTTACACTGTAAAATGATCTGTTAAATATGTTCCTGTTAACATCAATACAGCTTTGACAAGCAGATCCAATTTTGCTTTACTTCGAGAGAGCAGACAATAGCAAGTTTTACTAGTGCTATCTTATTTTACAAGCATTAATGAACAATTAACCAACACTAGCACTTTTTCCATCTGTAATCCTGTAGTAGGATCACTAATCTCCACCACTAGCAGCTAATGATGAAGGTCTCTTAAGCTTTACTTCTTATCTCAGCCAGTTCTTAATACTCACATAAGTATGCTTTCTGAGCAGGGCGGCCCCCTATTGCTCTGCGACTTGAATACAAAAGACTGGTGAAATTTTTGAAGGGTTTTCTGTTCAATAACACTTCTATACTTATGTTTGCCTTCCTACAACAACAAACACAAGTGATCAGCACAGGACTAGCAAGGTCACTAAGGGCTCTGTGTTTCCATACTTGTTCTAATACTTATAAGAATGTATTCATGCCCTATTATATATATTCCCTGGCTGCTCAGGCAGAAGCTCTAAACTAAACCAAACTGCAATGAAATAAAAGGGAAAAACCAGAAGACTAAAACAGTGTTTACTTCAAGAACAAGTCTGCTGTTTGTATCAAACAAAAGGAAGTTGGAAAGTGGCTGCCATTAAAAATACATGCAAGATAAACTGAAATTTTTATAGTACACAGTACACATGACATTTTCTAACTTCTCTTTCAGAGTGTTCTTGTGTATACCGTACACACGAGATCTGTGTACTGGGATGGCAGGGGAATTCTCCATTCTGTTAGGCTTTTCTGGAATAGCTAAGCCGAGTAAAGCAGCAACAACTTCCCAGACAGGAAACTGAGACCGCAGGGGGTTCAGTTCCAATCCCCATCAGGAGAAGGTCCTCCATCGTCAGAGCAGTCACTCCTATAGTAAAATTTGCACAATTAAAAATGAGATACACAGTCCTTCATCTCCTTCATCTTTTGGTTTCAAGAAAAAGGGATGAGCCTAAGTAAAAGTAATACATTTTCCTTAGCCCATTTTCTTTATTCCATGCGCAATGCTTGAACATGTTGGCCCCAACCCAAGCAGAACTCAGGACAACTCAGGGGTTCTTTCCTGGCCTAAATGAAAGCCTTGACAGAACAACTCCAACTGGGCCCAAAACATCCAGCGCAGTTGCTGAGATTGTTGGAGATGGGGAGCAACAGTTGAGTAGCAAAAGACTGATTCCCATCAGGGAGGTAATCCAGTCCCATTAAAAGCTCACCCTGACCCTGCTTGCATTAAGCTGTGTGGCTGATGAATGAGAATCAAGTTGCCTCATCGTGCTTGGAGCTGGAGGTACATTATTAAATTGCAACAGATTGCCAGGAGCTAAGAACAAACGTATCTCCAAGCCATTCCCAGAGATGTTTTAGCAATAACTAACAGCATGAGGTGTTGCTGAAGAAACGTTCTTTAAAAGCAGCTAAAAATTGAGAACTAATGTTTCTAATGCAATCAAAAGCTGCCTCCTTGCGTGCTCTGTTCCAAGGTGTGTTCTACCCCAAGGCATAAAAGAAGCTGAACTCACCTGGCACCCATGGCTGAGAGGTGTCTTGGAAAAAACTCCTCCTGAGTGTTGCAAACACTGGCCCCTACACAGACACAGCCTGGTTTTTTGTTGTGTTTGTACAATCGTATCAAAATGCTGGCCTTTTCCTTCACCAGGGCTTCTCAGCACAGACAATAAATAGCATTATTCAGAGGAAAAAAACCCCACTTCCATACCTCTGCAGGAATCGTAACTAAGCGTTGCTTTTACCACATGGCTTCCTTTTTCTGTGACTGCCCATCATGGCCCAGGTAGCTGTGACACTTGGCAGAAATATAGAAGGAGATGAATGCTTGCTTGGGTCAGCCCAGCCACCCTCAGAGGGGTAGCTGTCTGGCTGGGACACAAGGACAGGCTGGCCAGCCTTACCTGAAAAGTAAGGGGATAAAGTAGCCTGGGTGCATGTGGTAGAAGGTGTGGGGATGAAGGCAAGAGAGGTTCTGGGACTACCTGTAGTCTTTATTCATTCAAGTAAAATTTGTATTTAAGTCTAGAGGAATTTTATCAAAGTGAAGCCAACCAAGAGGTCAGAAGCAGACCTTATCAGGAGGCCTGAGTGAAATGTGAGTGAAATGATTGCTTATGGACAAATCATCAACCAGTAGTGAGGAAAGAAAAAAGATTTTCACATGTTTCACCCAGCCTTTCCATTTTTAAGCTTTTGCTGTTTGGTTTCATATCTGATGTATGGAGATTACCTTGATGTGACAGTCACCTGCAGTGTAGGTGAATAGCTCGTTCCCACTCCCCTCTGCAGGCTTCAAATCTCAGCAATGACTCCAGGTGATGATGGCAGGATCAGACAATGGGGAAGAGCTAAGTGGATGGAGCTGGTTTCAGCTTGACAGATTCTAGGTACTCCCATTACACAGGATACACTTTAGGGGGCTTTAGTGGATCACCTCTATATTTGACTGTGAGACTCACCTGCTACCCTGACTGCATAGCAGTACTGGAGCCATCTTCAACCAAGCTCTGTTGTACTGGTATCAGAGAGAAGCAATTTAAATCTATTGACCTACATTTCTATACTAAAAGGGCAAATTATTCAGGGTAGAGGTCTGGAGTAACACAGTTAAACCCATTCTGACACTTGACACAGAACCTAGGTCCAGATTTTCCTGCATTGCACAACGTACTGTCAGCATATCAGGGAAAATGTTTGGAGCAATGGGAGAAGTTCAGCCCTGGAACATCTCTCTTTCACAAATTCTCTTTTGTAAGTACCTGTCAGAAATCTGGGGATACTTTCCTGGAAAAGTCATTCAAATGTCAACAGCTTGCAAGATCATCTGTTAAGAGAAGGATTAACAAGAAAACAAAAATCTGGTGCTGTGAAGCATATTCTGGGGAGTGGACAGAGGGTGGCCTATTTGTCATTACTCTGCACCTCCTGCTCATCTGCACAGCTGCGAACCCCAGGGCTGCTGGGAGCGGCTGGAACGGTGCTACAGTGATGGGCTGTTGCAGTAGTTGAGCATAAGAGCATCCTGGTCAAATGGATCCTTGGATCAAGCATAGCAAATAGTAACTATTTTCTTTCAACTGCTCTCAAAATGCTCATTTACTTCCATCTAATTTTTGTGTTTTCCCAAAGGGATGGCATTTTTACTCATACCTGCTGTACAAAGAAAACGTCAGTGTTTAGTGCATTGTTTCCATTTTTATGATATGATAGACATGAAGGTAGAAGCTAATTAACAATACTCTTTCCAAGATAGAAAAAGAGCTTGTCTATGATGTCAGTGCTTTGTATTAACCAGGATGAAGCCAAAACCTTGGTTCAACACTTCCACTTTGTAGATAATATCAGATATACTTCTCCACCCCCACCAGCTCACATATTCATTACCCAAATTGCCTATCCTCAAAGTGATAATATAGTGTGGTACAACATGCCCCGACAGGACACAAATTGACTCTGTGCCTAGATACTATACAGACAGTGTAAAGCAAATATCTCACTCTATTATCTGTTGTCTCTATGAATCAACAGATTACATGGTTCACTGGGTAGCTGAATAACTTTTACACAGTTTGCTCATATCTATTTACACATATTCTACAAAAAATACATTAACACCAAAGGACAAATGTAAAAAAAGTATACCTGCAGAATCCAGATAAATTGCACATGTGAAAAAACACAATAAACAGTAGAGCTTAAATTTTATATACACTATCTGTAGATATGAAAGGAGACTCCTCTCGTGACAGAAACCTGAGTCCTGTGGAAGGCCCTAAAAACCTTAAGAGGAAACTTTAATTTGTGACTGTTTGTAGGTAAGATTATGCACCACATTTTAAAGAGTCCTTAGTGTTCCACAGACTAGGGCTGTAACCACAGAGGATTCTTCACGGATGATCTCCATGGAGGTGCACCTCCACCCGCCTGCAAGCTGTGACCTTTCAGAGCTCCACGTCTCCTGCGTTCACTGTTGTTCCTGGTCACTGATTTGTACAACATGCCGTTTTTTGGAAGAGGAGGCAGCATGCCATGTCCTCCCTTTTCATACCTTGCATGACAATGTAGTGAGCAAAGCAGTTTGCCCATGTCACTGTAGAAAGGAACAGAGCTTTAGCAGCTGGCTAACCCAGGATCTACACACAGCTCTCAAACTGCATGTGGATACCATGCTCTCTGGGTCACTTGTCCCGGTTTTTCAGCTCCTTCCAAAGCCACGCTCAAGAAACAAAAGTGAAGATTGTGCAGGGAAAGTACAAAATGTCTATGCCTTGCAGTGCTGCACCTTACAAACCCCAGAATGTTCAAATTCCCTGCCATACACATATATACATGTGTGTGTGGGTGTA
>VZTE01005845.1:2891900-2932194 GCA_013397775.1 Eulacestoma nigropectus | reverse complement strand
ATATATATATATATATGCGCATATACACATATACCCCAAGTTACATTAAAAGCTATTCTTTCTTTTCTGCTTCTCTTTTGCCCACAGCCAACTTTTCCCTCCCAGACACCTTTTAAACCTATTTCCTGATTAGGTCAGAATTCCACCTTCACTCTGTCTCACTCTACAGAGTAATTCTTCCATACAGTCACTGGTTTGTCCTCAGACAGTGGCACTAGAAGCTACTACATTTGGCTTCTGCCCTATTGCCTGTCTCCTGTTCCCCTGATACACCTTTTCCCAGGAGTGGAAGCAGCTGTCTTCAGCAGAGATAAAGGCAGTCAGAACTTTGGTCCACCTAAACATCAATTGTTTCTTGCCTTTTTTTAAAAGCTTAGTTTGCCTTGAATTTCTGGGCCAATTATCTCAAATTTAATACTATAATGCAGCAGAATAGTTTAACAGTGTATTGTACCATGTGGAAATTAAGCGGTAGTATCACAAACTTGCAGCTATTCATCCAATTATATTCAACAGAATGGCAGCAGTAAATTATTTTAAGATTAAAACTAAAATAGGGATGCATTTAACTAAATTTAGTATCATGCAGTACCTGTGTTGCAGGTATGAAATAAGCAGTTTTCAAAGAAAGACTTTTCAGTGCTAATTAAGTGAGAAATGAACAGTCAAAACCTGCTGCATATTAGATTTTTAAAAGAGTTTGGGGTTAAGGGGATTTTTGGTCATCTGAGTTGGTTAATAACATTTAATTTGAAAAGAAAGATCTTTTAAAACTGGTAGACTTTCCTTTGTAAACTATGTCTGCTACTTTGTGCAACAAATTCTACATGTTTTTGGTAATGGAAGATGCTGTAGCAACAGCCTTTTGTGCATCCTGATTGAAAATTCAGCTACATAACCCTCACTGAACTGTTTATCTTATGTACTTATTTAACTAACATTCAAACTGACAAGTCTCCTGTTTCTGGGCTTTCTTTTTATACTTTAATGTATGCCTTATCAGATGAAGCTCAGATACTACCCAACTTTGCATGTTTTTGATTTTGCACATAAACTGAAGGGCAGAATTCCAGTCTATGTCCTCAGTCATTCAATTTTTCAAGATCTTTGAACAAGACTTCAAACCCTGAAAAAATACAACCCAAACACAGACTTGCTTCTCTGTCTGTACAAATACGTGAAGGAAACTGGTATGTCAAGTTTCAGTGTAGGCAAGCCTAATTGAAGCTTCAACTACGTTTGAAACAAGAGGCACGCAGCCTCCAAACTGCTTTATTCAAGGGCAGGAAGACATTCAGGAATAGAGCTATTAGAATTATTCATTACAAATAAATTATCCAATTAATTTAGGCAATTTTTCTTGTCATTAATAATTCACAAACTGCTCCTGATAGTGGTGGATGTGTGCATCAGCCCTGATCCTGACAACACTTAGACACACATTTAGCTTTTCATATTCCCCATAATCCCACCGAACTCCATCAGTTTTCTCAGTGAGCTGCAGGTGAGCCTATGGAGAGTTGGTGAACAGCCTGCTTCCCTGAGTAGTTTTTAAGGAATAATCATTTGCTTGAGTCATGCAATATTGTGTCTGCACCTAATGAATGACAGCTCTCCAAGAGAAAACTGAATGCTGAGTAGCAAAAGATTAATGTTCTTGTAAAAGTCCTTTTAGTTTTTTTTCACACAGAGGTTTTATTTGAATAAAGCAGCACTTTTACAAACATTTGTGTGAACAAATTTAAATACTGATGTGAATATTCATAATAGTGAATAAAGCAGGATATACCCTATATGAATATAGACCATGAGAATGAAGGGTTCTGAAAGCTGTTTGGCTATAGTACCTTATGAAGAATAATGTTCCCAAGAAAAGGTGGATGTATAAATGCATGCATTGGAAAGCACTGCGGACTGCATACACTGTTGTGTAATTTGGCTTCCCGGCCTCTGTGTATGTTTTAAATTTTGCCATCCTAAATATACAACGGGTTCCTATGCTAGCTCTGCACAGAAGCCCTCGCACTTCCAAGGTGCTTGAACAGAAATATAATCTCACCTGGCTTCTTCTGTAGTGATCAAGAAAGCTGTGAGATATTTGCTGTCATGCCTATGTTCTCTCCATAATTCATGACTCCTGTTGCCATGCACTTGTGGGAAGCTTAAACGGTTATCACTTCTAGTGCTTTAAGGGTATCTTACTATGAAGTACTTCTAAAAGAAGAAAATAATTATTAGCCAATTTATAATGAGCTTTCTCATGTCCTGGTTCTTGTTTATCTATAGGTTCAGATTTTTTGTGCCTCGGTTAACACTATTTCAAATACAGAATCATAGAATTGTTTCGCTTTGAAAAGACCTTTAAGATCTTTGAGTCCAACCATTAACCCAACACTGCTAAGTCCACCACTAAGCCATGTCCCTAAGGGCCACACCTACATATCTTTTAAATACCTCCAGTGATAGTGACTCAACCGTTTCCCTGGGCAGTCTATTCCATTGCCTGACAATAAATCAAATATCTGAGCAAGACCCCTGTAAATAAGATGTAATTAAATGTAACAATTCTCATTGATGTTTTGAACAATTATGCAAATCCAGAGCTGTGCTGACAGCGAGGTATAATGCCTTGCAAACTTTCAATTATCTTCTGCCCACCAACTGCTGTCTTACTCAAATCAGCATGGATTGCAGATCACTTGGGTTCTTTTTCAGGGGGACCCAGTCAGACATAATATGATCCCAGAGTCTGACATAACAAAACATGATAGCTAAAACACAAAGGGAAGCAGGCTTATTTTTATATCTGATATATGACAATGAGTTGGATATTGTGGGTATTTGATTCAATTTTGTGTGTCAGATGGCAGTGGAGCAGACAATAAAGTGTCCACAGTATTTATGAACAGGCAAACACCACAGTTCACTGACGAGGCAAAATAACTTTAGGTAGCACTGAACCTGTCTGCTTGCATTAGGTCGGGACAGATTTCTAGGTTGGATAGAAAAGCTGCAATTTATTTTTTTCTTTAACAAAACACTGATAACCACTCTCACTGCTAGCGCAGAACTTAGGATAACTGACCACTAGGTCCTTTTGTAACCCTCTCACTGAACTGTTCTTTTAACAGAGACACTCTCATTTGCACTCCACAAAACGCCAGGCTGGATTTCAATCATATTGATGCACTGTCCAGGTATCATAGGAAAAAAACATTACCTCTAAGGCCTCAAGGAGGAATAACCTATTGTAGCTTCAAATCACGTGGCTCTGGACAGTGCTGGGGAGATACAAGCTGATGCTCCATTGTAGGTATGCTCAGTTACCAGTTACTCTAGTCTTTCTAATAAAGCACGTGTCTTTCAGTCATTGCTCCACTGAGCATCAGTTCGGAAGAAAATTAACACAATTTCTATTGTATTATTAGGAAAAGTCTTCCCACTAGAATTTTCTTGTGCCTGCAGAAGGAGCTTCCACAGGCTGTGCTGTAGCAGTCACACTGCCCATAGTCCACTGTCACAGTGCATGCACCTGTGGGCAGACATGGATGCTCCCTTCTGTCTCACAGAGGTAAGTATTTCCAGGAGGTCCAAAGGCAGCAGAGCTTTACACATGAAGACCTGTGACAAGTGTAATACTCTAGCCAATTCAGTGCTCTTACATCAATGCAAAATCCAAATATAAATGAGCAACAGATGCTTGCTTGACTGAGAGCAGCAGGTCTATAGGTACATTGAAATTATTTGTTCAGGGGTTAGACATTACTGGTCTTACAGTGCAAAAACTCTTAACATTCACATTCTTGTGGAGGATGAAGAATTTGGGAACCCAAATGTCACTGTCAACTGGGCAGCCACTAATATGGTGACACAAATACATGCCACCCAAAGCCTTTGGGTTGGAGCCACAGCCTGGAAAAGGCTAAAAACACCATGTCTGCCTCAGCCTCCCTTCAGCCCTTGTGTGGAAGGAGCTGCATTGCTTGTTGATTTGCAAAGATGAGTAGTGATGCTTTCCTTGTTCAGCAAGGAAATTTTGGCCCCAAGTAGGTAAAGGCACCTTGCCTTCCATCATACCAGGCTGCCCAGGGCATGTGAGGAGGTGGAAAGCCACTGCTCCTCTGCTCTGCTAAAGAGAAGCAGCCATGGGGAGTTCCTGGTGCCATGTCTCACTGCAGCTGGTCCTAGCAGGGCAGAGGTGCCCATCAATGCCCTGGAATCCACTCCTGCTGCCTCACTGGTGCCTTTGCTAGGGAGCTCTTTGATACGTAGCCTGCCTTCTGCTAGAGTGATATTTCAATCAGACAGAGGTTTTCCTTGGGGAGAATGGGGGTGGGGGGGAAGAAAGTAAAAAAAAAATCAACTATTCCCTCTCAGAAATTTTCACAGTGATCCTGTGCATTATTATTTGAATCTGACCATATTCAGAAACATATTTTTCCCCAGAACTGCCAACTGGAGCCAAATTCTCTGCCCTGACTGCACTCAGAAATTTTCATCCTAATCCCAAACTATTCATCCCAACACTTCTGCTGCCATCAATAGATTTAAGATGTTTTTAATGCCTTCCTTGAACTTGCCTTGTCTCCTGTCAGCCAGCCAGAAGTGGTTTTTATCAGGAATAAGATTCAAAGAGCCTGCCCTGCAGCAATCCCATCGTGCACTTCTTTGTCAGAATTCTAATGACGATTTATATATACTTAAGAGACTATCTCCAGCTGTAAGACTGAAAAGCTTCTGGGGGTCTGTACAGTTCCCTGACCTCAGACCTATTTTTATATTTTGATCTTGGGGATAGTGCCTCCCAACACTCCGAATCCTCCAGTTATCCCTGCGGTAACAAAGTGCTAGCTTAACCAGTAGTAGCAAGACTTAAAACAGGGCACTCCGGATCAAAGTGGCTAACAAACTTGAGTATTAGCCACTGTGTCAGCCCTAGAGACAGTCACGTTAAACCAGAACATGTATATGGCTAAGTCTCCATGCTAAAACTAAACATTGTGCTCCAGAGGACATGCATCTGAAGAGCCATTTTCGCTGAGGTAGGTATGAAATCATGCTCAATTTAACATGCTAAACAGGCATCCACCACAGACACTCTCCTCCCAAGCACAGAGGAATTACGCTGTTGCTTTTAGACTCCACAAAGCTATTTTTAGGAATTTTCCAGCATTATTTTCTTTTACTTTCATCCCAAACATTTATAGAAGAGATTTTACATTTTTCATTCAGAAGAAATGAGGAAATACGAAGGAGTGTGAGAGCACTGATGCGTCTGGATTAAGACAAAAACATAGCCAGGATAAGGTTCTGTCAATGAACTGACACTTCATTTTCCTTCCCTTGTCTGATTACCAGAAGAGCAGTACACTAGCAACAAGGATGATCACATGAAGGCGGGAAAACACAACTGTCAGGCTTCAAGGACAAAGCCTATTCTTACATTGCCATTCCTTAAATCCAGACATTAGAGCAAAAGGAATGAGAAAAAAGCAGCTCACTCATGGATAGCTTACTGAGGATACTGCAGAAGATTATGCTAATCTTCACTTCATTGTCCTCTGCAAAATGTTTTCATACCATGCCTTTTATCTTTGGAAGGGATGCACAACCTCTCAACTCTGTGACAGCGAGCACTTTCTGTGTGGTTTCTGCGTAATTAACACCAGCACTAGACCTTTTCATTTTTGCTACTCAAGCTTATGGCCTTTTAAGGGTACCCACAGGGGAGCATCCCTCACCCCTTTGCTTGCGGCCTAAGTGATAGTCTCAGCTTATCCTTAGCTACATATACCATCTGTTAATAGCAGAAGGATCAAAAACTTTTGGCTAGCCTGCATTTTTCAAAGAATGGGGGCAGGCAGCATAAACAACACATTAGACAAGATTTCTTAGAGTTTTAATTCTGAGCTGGGGCCTAAAGACTTGCAGTTTTATTTAAACTGCCATTGCATTATTGTCTAGATTATGTTCACATGCACAGTCATTTTAGGAGGTGGCAAGAATTAGATAAAATCTGCATTTAAAATGAAATTTATTCTAATATAGTCCAATTTTATCACAGAAGTGTGACATGTTGGATTTTTGGTCAACCTGAACACAATAAACACTGAAGCTGCAATTTTGCCCTTCAGGAGTCATCCCACTTTTGACAGTAAAATCAGGCGCTTGAGAGTGATATTTGATACCAGTGGCAGTGGGAATTGCATCCCAATAGTGACATAGGAGTTGCCTCTGAACAATTCAGACCCAATCTGACACTCACCATCAGATACTTTTCTTCCTTCTTTCCAGAAACTGTGGAATACTTAAAAAGTAAAAACAACAAATTATTGTGGTGTTTCAGCATTAACACTTACTTTCACCAGCTTTCCCTCATGCATGTTTTATCTAATTAAGAGTGGGGTTTTCAAGGGTTTGTTTTTTCCCAGATACATTTTTTCCCTGGTCTATTTTCCCACTGGACCTTGTCGTGCTGGTGCCCTGGCCTGCAGGCACACACACACCCCATTTCTTTTGAAGGCAGAAGGAGCAAGAGCAGCACATGTTTTCAAGGCTCCCCACCTGCTTTGCCCCTGCCCCACAGAGGTTTTGGCCCACCCATGCAATTCCCAGACCCACTGAGGCTCCATTAACTCATCTTTGTCTCCTGCCACTTTTGACTTTGTTGGAAGGGTACCAGTGATCCAATGAACAACAAACAACAGTGATATTTTGGTGGCATGATACTACAATTGAAGCTGCCTTGGAAGTGGACTAAGCTGTAGAGAGTGAGTAGACTTCTGCATTGCCTTTCTTGGCATCATATTGGGTAGATGGAGCTAATCTCCTCTATAAATGTCCAGAAGCACCAGATGTGGTTATGTGGTAGGGGTGGGCTAAAAGCACAGCTTTTCTTTCCATTTCCAAGTGCATGGACATATTCTCCGCTCCCTGAGAAAGACAAATGTGCCTCGAGATACTTTGGCAACATGACAGATGGTAACTACCACTGTGGCTTATTATAGTGCTGCCAATGTCTCAGATGTGCATTAAACTCATACACTGACAGGAAGTCTCAAGGAAATGTTCTACATTTTTCTGCACAGGCATAATCCCTTTCCAAACAAAAACTCCAAACAAATAAACAAACAAAAAACCCCCCATGAACATTTAAAACCCTAGCTGTCAGGATGTCCTGCACCAAAGGGTAAATACCACAGAGAAACTCGTGTTCCTGAGCTGAAGTAACACCATGTTCTTAAATCTGAAACCAGCTTGTTCATTGCTGCACGTAAAGAACACAAAAGCCTCACAACTGCACACAGTTCTCCTCCAAACAATCCAAAGTTTCTATCTACCATACAGAGAAAAAGGATGCAAAATAAGTGCTTGAAAGAGCATTTTTTTAAATCTTACAGGTGGGCATAAACAGTTGCATTCACATCACTTCAGTGTTCAGAACTAACAAATAAAGCTTATTATTTTTTAAAAATACCCTCCTTTGAACTGTTAGGACCTTTTATGTTCTCAAGTGCTGTCAAAACTAATGCAAACTCTTTGTGGAGAGTACAGGCAGGTCACAGGATGCTTGTGCTCACCTTTCTTCTTGGGAAACCTGAGCTGAAATCCCGCATTAGGTAGCAATCCCTGTCCATACCTGAAAAATCAAACTATAATTTGCCATTATATCTTCTTTTGCTTAGAGAGGCTGCCAAGAAAGGACCTTTAGAAAACTGGGCCTAGGCTGCCAGGATAAAGCAAAGGTGAAGAAGTTATTCAGCATCTAGTCACACTTTGTCAGGCTCCAGCTCATTCCTATGAGCCTTCTTTTTCATAGGCACTGCCAGTAACATCTCGTTTACAAAGACATTTAGGGAAAAGGAACTGCACCAAAAACTGTTACCACAGACTCAACTGCCATGAAGATGTCACTGAGAAAAGTACGAGAACAAACATTTTTTTGCTTTTTGAAGCTGCTGTGCAAAAAGCAGGTAATGATCTGAAAAGTAGAATTGGAAGCCACTTTAGCATTCTCTGTAACACAAGTCACTTAAGAGCTGCTATTGTTATAAAAATAATCATAATATTCTAAAGAGATACTTCCAGAAAGGATTTTGTCTGGTGAATTCAAAATTCATGTAATTTGTGGCAAAAATTGAGCAACAAACTGTCCATACAGTGTATAAACTATAAACCAGATGGGAGCAACTATATAAAATTAAAGGGCTGGAAAAGTCACATGATAAGTTTTCACTCTTTCTTCTAAAAGGGAAATATCCCAGTGTGATATCTTAGTGCATGCAAAAAAATGCCACCCATCCGATAGGATCTCTTTCTCTGGTTCTTATTCAGCTCCACTGACTTACATGGACTTACTTCTATTCTGCATCAGTTTAAGTGAAAAGAAAACACATGTTTCTGTCTGAACTCTGAAGGCCAGATTTTCAATCTGTGTAAATAAGAAAAAAGTTAAGATAGCCCGTGCCATGTGGATAATTTTAAACAATCTTAATAAGACTATTTTTTATGCAAATATAAAAATATAACATAACATTTCTTTGTTGCTGACATTCACAGTAGGCCTACAATGCTTAGAGAATAACAATTCTTGTAAGCTGTCTGAAACTTTGAAAGAAAGCAATTTCCTTTCCTACCTTCAGTCAGAATCCAGGTATAGTGACACTCCAAACAAAATTAAATAAGTCTGTGTTTGTAGGAGGAAAACCTTCATTAGATTCAAACCAGTAAGGTCAACACCTTTGTCTCACTGCCCATAACTCTATTGTCTTTGAGATGTTTCATAAATTTTCCCATTATTTAGAAAAAATGAGATTAATTTTCTAGCATCTCTTTGAACGAGTTTTTAAAAAATCCAAAATGCCACTCTCAGTAGCCAGTCTATTAAATCTTCTATTAAGTAGAGAGAAAAAGCCTCACCAGCAACTCATTTTCCTGTAATAAATGCACCAATAATCTAGTTTGAGTTTCGTAAAATAAGCAGTCCACCTAATAGTCACAGTTCCTGCAAGTGCTAAGATTCACGAGTTTCTGTCTTCAGCAATGCAATTTTGTGGAATTATATTACACAAGACCTCATACACCTCTGCAAAACAGCATTGCTGTGAAAACACCACTTACTGGCTACCTAGAGTTTTACTTGCTTTAAGCTGTTTAGACCACATGAAACCTGCAATACACTGTTAGATCTTTACAAATTTCATGAAATCTTTTTCGGATATCCAAAAAATCCTGAACTACTTGAATCTTTTGTCTCCCAGCACTGGGGACTGACCCATAATCTCTTTCCCAGCCAGTATACCAAATCTGTAGCCAACCTTGTCACTGACTCCAACAGCTGCTTAAATTCACCAGAGGGGATAGCAGCAATCCTACTTCTAAAAGAACACCACAAGGCTTACGTTCATGATGCCTTGAGGAGACACTGAAAGGAAGGTCAAAGGTGAAGAAAAGATAAAGTGCAGTACAAGAAGATCAGTAAAGTTGAATCTTCTTGATGGAAAACTCATGTCTGCTTCTTCATGATGCAAACAACATAACTTCATTTCAAAAAGCCTCTGGTTTTTGTTGATTTTTTTCCCTTCTCTTTTGCTTTGGAGTATTTTGAAGTTTATTGAAGTTTTTTTCTTTTTTTTTTTTAGGTCAGAGCTCTGTGCATCTAAAAGCCTTATTCAGTTGTTCTTGTCACGAGTACTTTGTCTTACACAGGCTGCATTACTCTTGTAAACAGAGGCAGCATCAAAGTGAAAGCAGATAGAGTCACATCAGTGGATTAAGGCCTTCTGCATGATAAAGTAGCTACCTAGGGTGGGATAAACTTAATATGTGAAAGAATGTTATTGAGGAGGAATAAAGTGCCAAAACTCTGTCATTCTCTTAGTAATGTCCTAATCTAATGCCTGACACCAAGGCCTTAGGCCAGTGTTAGTGTTAATCAATGAAATACCCATCTGTGTTCCCTGTCCTTATCGCTATTTAGAACTAGCCTAAACTCAATTATTTTCCCTTAGAGACCAAGATGGGATATTAAGTTGAGTGAAAGGGATTGTGTCTCACAAAGAAATCCCAGTGTTAAAATGCAGAGGTGTCAACATTGCTAACTAAATTTCAGTTAAACAGAGATTAAATGCTAGTTCTTTGGACATGAAACACTGCATAGATTAAATCTGGTTAAAATCCTTATTTAGAGAGTGGCTAAAAACTGTTAAGCAGTTTAATCAACTTATAATGTAAATTTTGTTCCCTCGTATGCATTATTTATCCCCTGCAATAACCATTGTACAATAAATGTTTGAAGAGTACACTCACTAAAGCAATAGGAAAGCACAGTCTCTTGCTGTTACCCAGAGCTGTGAATGATACAGACGTTGCCAGATACATAATGGTTATCTGAGGAGTATGTAATTTATCCCACGAGTGAACTGCAAATCCCATAATTCAAAACTGCCTTAGTCACAAATGAGTTATGGAGGTGTTTTTTACAAGTGGGAATAATCTCACATCCCATCGATACTCATTATTGTATTTTTGGTTGGTATCACCGAGATAATATTTTATATCTTTTTTATTTTATTAAAATTTCAAACTTGTTTGGCTTGTCTTTTTGTGTCTTTTTTCTTTTAATTAGAACACTGTAAAGACAGGAAGATTCTGCAGAAGTACACAGCCATCTTTTCTGTGTATTCAAGTGGATATATAGAAAATAGATAAATAAACCTCCAAATTAACAAGGAATAAATGCTTTCAACTGCTTTGTAATGAGGACTTTTTTGGGTTAATTTCTGAATAGTATCTGGGCTGAAATCACTATATGCATTTCCTAAGAATTTTCTTTTCTGATTTCTTTTTTAATTGTAAAACAATTGGGAACACATTATTACCACAAGCATTTTTTTTTCCCCAAAAAATTTAAATGTTAACACTCAGAAATGCTACAGAAATGATCAGCAAAACTGTTCTATTCTAAATGAAGAGACCTGCATTCTCTTAGGTGTATATGAATTTTAAAAAGGTACTGAAGTGACTAAAATCAGGTAAGCATTTCTATGACCATTATTGAAGTGCCAGAGGAAAAAACAGAAGGAACATCTCTTTAGCTCACTTTCTCTGCAAGTAATTCACCAAGTGCAACTGTCCTCATGGTACTGGTCTTGCTCTCAGTACTACTTTTTGTTTCTCTTTGAATTACCACTATAGCTTCTTGATTGCCAGTGTGCATCTTTGTTTAGCATCTCAAGCAAATTAACTGAAGAGAAGGAAATAACATTTTCTTAACAGTGGTAAGCACATAATGCTGAGAGAGGGCATTCAGTGCTGTGAATGTGTTTTTTCTTCTTAGCCAGAAGTATGGGCACAAATGCAGTGAAGCTTTCTGACCGTGGGGATCCCTGCTCTTTCCCTCTTCTCTCCAGCAGAAGTTACGTTTAGTTACGTTTAGTATATTTAGTATGTTCTTTCTCATTGGTAAGCAAGACATACATTTTCTCATTTGCAGAGTAGCCTCTACTTTTTTAAACTTTCACGTTTCATTTTCATTCAGACGTTTTCATTTAAAAAATAACAGATTTCTGTCATGTTTACTTGGGACCCCAGACATGGAAGCTGTTTTTATGTCATATGCAGTCAAGAGGAAAAAGCAAACATGACTATGTGAGAGCTTGGGGTTGAGGGTTGTTTCTTGTTTCCTTTTTTCCCAAGACAGAGGGATACAATATTTCAAATTATAGGCAGTTGTGAAATTTTGGTTTACACAGTGCAAAAAATGTAAGTAGTTCTTGGGTCATTTAGATATTTCTCAAGAGGACAGTTGGAAAAGTTAATAAAAAAACATTGTTTGAAGCCCAAAAATGTAATTTGTCAAGATTTACAGCCAGTATTAAAGACTTGAGGAACTAAGGGATTCAAAAATCTGCTTCTAACATAGCTGCGTGAGCTTTAGCTTTACTTTAGAAAGCAGTGTGTCTTCCTGGGTTAGCAGAAATTGTTAATGATAATATAGAACAGAAGGTTGGTGCAAGAGCTTCTCTTAAAAAAAAAATATGCTTTTTAGATCAGTTCTCCTCTCCAAGGTCTCAGTATTACTTTGACTGAATAAAATTGTTCCTAGAGGGTTGTATTACAAAGGCTGAGTCTACCCTATTTTGATGATTCCCAAATTTAAAGAAAGGCACACATCACAATAAATAAAAACACACTGCTAGTAGCAGGCATTTAGAAGTCCCATACTGGTGAAAATTTGAAGCCAGCTATTCTCATCACAAATCAACCTTTCACGTTCTCAGCAACAAACACTAAGAAAATGTCCTGGTTTAAAATTTTTAATACTTCTGTACTTTCTTTTTTTTCCTTTCAAATGTAGGGGTACTTGAGTGGCTTTAGGTGGATTTAGGGTTACGCTGGTGGTTAGGGAGGGTGTCTGAACAGGTCATTGAAAATCTTGCACTCACAAACCAGAGCAAAATTTTGTTACTTGCTTTACTCTCCAGCTTGGCATTAGAAGGCATTGTGTTATTATGGCTCCCATCTCACAAAACAGACATAAACCTGGAGATTCATCCACGTATATATAAATAAAAGTCCAGACTTTCTGCCATGAGTTGCATCAGCTTTATTAATACTGAAGCTCAAATTCCAAAGTCATTCTTCCTACTTGAATCCCCCTGAAGTTGTTACAAGCAGTTTACTGGCTGCTTGTAATTGCTGGATACTATTTCTGTGTATGATAAATACATGCAACACTGCAAAAGTGGCTTCATTTCAGTGACAGTTATATGCTTTCCTGCTTAAGCGGTTCACAAGAAGTATGGAAGACCACTTGAAATCCTTTTAGGAAACATTGTGAGCTTTGAGATTCTGGTGGTGAGGGAGACTAAGGCTAAGTTTTGAATGTTCACAAAAAGCACTTGATACAGCATGGTGTTTTCTTTCTTTTAAAATTTTAGCGGTAAGCGGTCCCAGAAAAAATGAGGTGGTAGCACAGATTGCCTTGGAGCACTTCACACACAATCTGAATCCAAATCAGCAATACATCTATAGGAAATTATCTTCTCTTGTACTGATGGAGAAATGCTTTTACTGACAAAGAACTGAGACGGGGAACATACCTCAGGCAGACAGGCAGAGCAAGGAAGGTCTCCCCAATCCCATGTGCACCTGCACTCTGTTTCAGTCACGGGTCAATCTCCCAAAACCATGCTAGTGCAGAATGGCTCTGCCCCACCTCCATCGCAGGGCTGGTGCTATAAGCTAGAAGGCAGCCAATCTCATGCAAAGGACACAACCTAATGCAATTCCAACATAAATTATGTATGAACATTGTAGCACAAGACAGTTGGAAAGCACATTGTTTAATTCAGCAATTCAATCACGTTTGTTGTTAGTGTACAGTACTGTACACCATAGTTAGAGAGGGGAATGGTCTCAGAGTCAAGTGGATCAAAAACAGTCTATGAGAGCCAACTAAAAAAGACTATTGTACTTAGCTGACTGAAGTGGAGAATGAAGTACTCTCCCTCAATTAAGGAAAGTGTGGTGGAGCTGATTAACCTGCTTGTTACCTTGGTAACCTGAGATTTAGATTGTGAATGAATACGTAAGGCTGTGGATACCTTTTATCAGAGAAGAGTCTGGTGAACAGTTTGAGTGAGAAAACTGCAGGGCTGAAAGGTACTGGCACTTAATCTGTTTATGAGACAACGCTTAATTTATAAGAGGTAGTCATTACTACTGTATATGTAAGTTACCAATAAATAGAATGACAGCTATGTGCTATGCCATGAAGGTTGTGCACACAGACCTAAACCCTCAAAATCCTTCATTGGTGCAATTCCTCTGAGCCACCACAAAAGCTACCTGGCTTTGGGTTGGACTAAGATCTCACAGCATCCCCTGAAATCACCAGAGCTCCTGCATGCAAAGTGCCCATGCTTTGGGCACTTGTGCACCTCATCTCTCTGTTCACTTCATTCTTTGTCTTTTGTGCATCTCAGACTAATGGATAAGACTTCATATTTATTAACATTAAGCATCTTTCACCAGCTCTCCACCCCTTTGTAGGAAAGGCCTGAGGCTACATTCTCCCCTCAGTTACACCTGTCCAATCCCATTGACTTCAGTAAGATTGAACAGGTGTAAGCAAGGAGAAAATTTGGCCCCCTGTTGTCTATGAATTGCATTATCTGTGTTCACCACTGCCTTGACTTTATGTCGCTGGCAAGTATAATTAATTTATAGTTTGTCTTATTCTCTTAGTTGTTTAATAAATAGATGAAAACAGAAGACTCCTGAGGGACTTACTCCAGTTACCTGTAATAGAAACTCCCCTACTGATACAGCTTCTTCAGGAATATCCCTAATACTTCCTCTTCCTTTTATCAATTCTTTATGAATTTTCATTATCTTTGGATTTTGCAGTTCTGCAGAATCACATTTCTTGTGTGCCATGACATGATTTGTTAGGAAAAAAATGGTGATACCTCTAGCTTCTGAAAATGGAAATAAATGAAAATATCTGCTATTTGACTTTCGCAAAGACCAACATCTGCACTTAGCATGAGGAGCACGATCAACTAGTACTTAGTTAAAATAAATCACATTGCCATAAAGACTGTTGCTTGAATTAAAACAAAGACAAAATCAGGGAGTGTTCAGGGAAGACAGTTGACTCTTCAGAATTAACTGGTTTTGTGAGCCTAAATTGAAGCTTACTGAATAGCAGTTACTGTTAGCCTTAGTTTTCCGTCTGACCAAATGTTTATTTTTCCATCTTCCAAATGTTTCAGCACTAAATCTATTCTTTATTAAACTAGGACTTTATAAAGCTGTTTCTTGGTACCAGCATAATCAGTTGAATGCAGGCAAATCGTCAACTAAAGCAGAAAAGAAAAACTTCACCTCAGTGAGAAAATCCCTCCAATGAGATCAGCATGACTAATTCCACTAGAACCAGTAAATTTAAGGTTAATATACTCTAATCACAAAGAAAGAAATTAGCAATCCTTACACGTCTTCCATATGGGACATTTTAGCTTTCTAAGTGCTTTACAACAGGCACTATCAGCAACCCTAGCTTGTAAGTGTGTCAGAAAAAGGCACGTTTAAGCCAAAGGTCATCCAGCAGGTCAAAGGCAGAGCCCGCTTTCCAAGGTCCAATTTAGCATGCCGTTCCCTAGGCCAAACCTATTGTACAATACAAGAAGTCAAATGAGTTGAATCCCATTCCAATATGCTCGCTTCACAGACACTGAAATCTCTGCACATTCCAGTGCAAAAAAAACCTCAGTCTGACTTGCCTAGTATAATATTTTTGCTTTTTGCATTTTTTAAATACTGTCCCTGGTTTCCTCGAAACTTCTAGCCAAACCTAAGCAGTGTTAAGAAGTTTACAAAGTCAGGGTGTTGAATGACTGACAGTGCTTTTTGCTGTATTAGTGATGCATTTAGAGTAATTATTGAATGGCTGTTCAGTCAAGAGCAGGCCACCCGCTCCACATGTGGCACTCTTCTCACCTTCTACTAAATTAATGTCTCTCTTCCTAGACATATGGATTTCCTGTCATGGAAACAATTTCCTTCTAGTAGAGATACAGCAGACTGTTTTGCCAGCATTGTGCAACTTTCAGCTGATAACTAGAGCTCAATGTATTATGCATGCTCTACTGTTCTAATAAATACAGGATTGACTTGTTTACTACCAGAACTGTTGTCTCGATTAGCACTGTGTTTCTCTAGGCCATTATTCATTGGTGAGAGGAACCTGCTTGGTTCTCCATTAATCCAACTGTGTGAAACAAACTGGTTAATTTTTCAGTTTGTGTTGTTTGTTACTTAATGAGAAGAAATCGATTATTTTATTGCTGTCATTAACACCCTATTTATGAAGTGCAACATCGCTTATTTTTCTACTTTGAGCAACAAATTAGAACCTCTTGTTGCTCCACTGAGATTCTGTCTCACACGCTACCTCACTGGGGCAAAATGGCATTAAGAGTCCACAACACAGTGACCTGGAATAGTCTTCAAGACAAGATCTTTGGCTTTGATTAATCAGGAATGACTTTCCCTTCTTGTTGCCCGAGTTGGTACAGGTTTGGCATCTAGGATCCAGAGCTCATTCACACTGGTTGCTCATGTATCTCCAAAGATTCTAAATAGGAAAATAACACTTAGTCTACCCAAACTTTGGAACTCCACCCGTGTTTCTACATCTTATACAGCATCTAACAAGGAATTCCCGAGTGAGATTAAAAGGGTTCTTCAGACTACCAATAAAGTCACAACAAAGACTTGCATTTTGTTTAGTGTAGGCAATAGACAGCTGCTAGCCAAGGTCTGCTGCCCTGTCTAGGCATGAGGCTGCCCACTTGAGATGCACCAAGGCCAACCAGACCACTGGCTATTGTCACAGTGAGGTGGGAAAGAGGAATTACAATGAGTGAGGAAAAAGCACTGCAATGAAGTGTCAGCAACAAAAGAGAGAATGGACTGAGAAATGAAGGAAATATGTCCATAGAGGAAGAAAATCCAAGTGTAAAGCTATAGATTAAAAGATTAGACATAATGTTGGTAAGGCACAGGAGTTAAGACAGCCACAGCTGCTGCAGGAACAAGCTGCTCAGAAGCTGGATGTATAGGATAGCCCAGGCTCTCAAACACCTCCCCCTGGTCTGCATATTAGATCTGTAACCATCCAGTCTGGTTATGTAAAGTGACAAGCATCCAGCATGCTCTGCGTAGCCCTCCACAGATTTTAGACTGCCATTTCTGAAAACTTAGGTCAGCACAGTATCCATTGTTGAGCAGCAGACATATTTAATTACCTTCAAAACATTATGGTCATTAAAAGTCCAAGATATTTTTCACAGTGCTGCCAACATCATGACTTGTCCACAAACGTCTGATACTCTCTTAGAAAGATATATTCCTGGCAGAAAGGAAGCCACAGGTCTAATCCTGTCTTTTCCAATTCTTTCTGGACATCTCTTGAATCACTGTAGAGATTAACTTAAACTTTACAAGAGTTTTCTGCTATGGTAGTACCTGGAATGAGCAAGCTGCTGGATGAGGCTTAGCCCTCCTATTTTTTTTGGCTTGTTTCTCAGTCTGCCACAATTCTGATTCTTTTCTTCATCTTCTTATCTGTCAGGTGTAATGTTGTAGAGTCAACCTCTCGTTGGCATTTGCATTAGATTGCCACTGCTGGGGCTACACTGCAATTATTTATGGCTATGTTTTGAGGGGACACAGACCGCACTGGAAGGACAAACAATATTCACAACAGGACCATTTCTGCAGAAGAAAAGAATTTTAACACTGCACTTCTTAGTACTCAAAAAATATACATCTCACTTTAATTTTGTGTGCGTCAGCTGGAAACACAATACCTGTAAAACTAGTCATACTTCAAAAGAAGGAAGGAAACTAAAAGGAAAAAAAGTCAACCAAAAAAATCTCCTTCAGATCTGAGAATCCATTGAGTGCACCCTTTTGCATTGCACTAAAACACAGCAAGAAAGATTGTTCTTGTAGCATTTCAAAGAGAAGCCAAACATGCAGGGATCACTGTTTCTCATGTTACTTTGGAGAGAAGAAGGACTGTGGTGGCTGGGAGACTCCCAGACAGCAACAGAAAAGTTTTCTTAAAGGATTGACATATACTAGTGTCCACAGGACATCACTGATTCAGTTCACTGGCTCCCTAGAAACCTGAACCTGTCCTTGGTGGTATCATGTGAGGTGACTGTTATTGAACAGGATGATACCGCTCTAAAAGTTCTTTCTTGCAGTCCTCAGAAGCACTTGTAAAGAATCACGGTATATATAAAAGTCAGAAAGTTGCTATGTGGAGACAGCTATCTTTTTGCAGAACTTATTGTATCAAGGAATCTCTGATGTAAAGTTATCTTTGCCTCTCTTCAGCTTGTCCTATAGGTTGTCACTTAAATAAAAGCGTGATTTTGTTACAGCATGCTTCCCATCTTGTTCAGTTTGTACAGGCCAATGTTAAACTACATCTCCCATATGGTGTCACCAATTCATAAACACAAAAACACCAGCCAATCTACAATGAATTGGTAGATACAGGAGAAAAAATACCCACAGGGATTTAATGCTAAAGCTCAGGAGAAAAGAGGTGAAGGAAGAGGTTGGACAATTTTATTCCCAGTTTAAAACCTGGTGTAATTTTGCAGAGAAGGCATTTAAGCTCTGTGCCTCATGTATGTCCTCTCCTCTGAAGCAATGGAGCTGAAGCAAATCCATTTGGGGAAGGGAGTGAAGCATTACAGCTCTGACCTGGCAAGAATCTGCTTAATTTCTTACATGTTGAGTAAGTCTGAAGGAGGGAAGGTCCCAGTCATGACTTTGTTGTAAAGAACATTGCTGCACTCGGTAGATACTCTAAGAATCAGACTGACCTTTGCACTCCAATGGGGTCCTTCTTCCTCCCACCACCAAGCATGCAGCCAGAGCTGTGAACTAGAGAGCCTGAACACACACCAGGATCAAAAATAGAAAGTAGGGTACACCCTTAGATCATTGCACAGGCAGATTACCTAAGTACTGCTAGAAAAGATCCTGCACATTTTAGGAAAAATAGACGCTTTCTTGCCTTCTAGTGGTGTTCATGGTCAAACAAATGTTCTTCATCCCTATAAAGGCTGCACTCACCCTGGACACGTGAATTATTTTCTCTTTATTATTCTCTATTGTTATTCTCTCTTTATCTCCAGATTTTGAGTACCTATCTCACCACTAAGCCTTCCTGAAGGAGTAATTTGTTACAGTTTTTTGCAGTATTTTCTTCCTAAATAACATTTACTGTATTGTGCTATTCTGAGAAGTGACATTATGAAAGCAGCAACAAAGGGCTCCATGTTCAGACAGGCTTACTAGATTCCTAATTAAATATGGTTAAAAAACATCTCAAAGAGTGCCAGATATGTAACTTTCATCCTGAAGACTCAAGGTGAGATCTGACCATCAGCCAGGCTCTTCCTTTACTTCACAGCATTACCGACAGTGTTGCAGCTGCAGCACGAGGTACTGACTGACAGCTTCACTGGGGCTCAGACACTTTACAGCAGTGAAAGATCTGTCCCGAGGGATCTCCTCAGCAACGTTCCCCTAAGCAAGTGCCTCACTGGGATCTGCAGCATCCTCTGAAATGCCAGAGCTCAGCCACTGCAGCAAGCAGGAGCTGAGCATTTGGGGAACTACATTCCAGCACAATAGAGCAAGAACCAGTATAGGGTGCATCCAAGACCACCTCTAATGACCTAACTGGAATGGTTTAAGAATTACCAAACCAGCAGTTTGCTTCAGCTTCAATTGCTGCCACAGTGTTGCAAGTACCTTTATGTGGACTAAACAATTTTAATATAGTTTAAATTTACCTGGGTGAGATTGCCCTGAAACAGTCCAGGAGCTCACACAGGATTTATTTGACATCTGATCTGTATGCTGTATTAATCTTCAGCTGTGGGGCAGTAGTCAACCAGCAGCAGTAGGTTCTCATGCTGCTCAGTCATACCTGCACCTGTTATTGCCCTGCTCTGCCCCCTTCATAGGAGTTAAATGGATTTTTTTTCTAATAGCTAAAAGGCAAAGGTCTTGCTTGAAATACTATTTGAGTACTTTAGGTTTTTATTGTTGGTCATATATGTGATATAATAGCCACAGTTTCACCTTGACAGCTACTTCTATTACTTAAATCAAAATAAATTACATATAATGCTTTAGATATCAAAGTGGACAAGCACAGCCACTCATCCATATCAACTGATGTGCTATTTTTCAGAGCAGAATCACATCTTGAACAAATAAAAGTGCTTTTTAAATGTTAAAAGCAATTAATTTTTTCTTGGTTCTGTGCATTTGGGCTGTTTGTTAAACTATTTTGTTTTCTCCATTCCTCTTTATCTTCTAATGGAATCAACCGTGGCAATTGCAACCAAGGATGCAAATAGGTTCCCAGAAATATGTAACTGTTTTTCCTGTGGACCAGCAGCAACTGGTTGGACAGGAATGGCCCTTCTCCCATTAGATATTATGCTCATCCTGCCCATAATATGCTAGAAGTCAGAGCCTCATCTAACCTAAGGGAACTGTTTCCTTTATTCATTTCCCCACCAAACTGCAAACACCACAATAATATATTCTGTCTAAGAGAAATAAAAAGGTTCCTGTAGCTATAGTTTGGGTTTGTGAATGCTGCTGAAAGAGGTCATCTCTGTTAATGGCATGTGAGAACTATGTATACAAACGTGCTCACTGCTGGGCAATCACTAGCCTTTAATGTGTGGAGAAATCAGCAGAGACTCATATGTATGTTTTATTAATTCTTCCTCTATCTTGGTCTGTGCAGGCCTGGTGCATGCAGTTATTTAGGAATTTACATACCATTGGTTCTAAGGTTTGAGGACAGATAAGAAAATTGATTAACTACCACGCAAATAAATCCAGCGATGTCTTTGAAGAGTCAAGGCCATAAAGTCATGCTGCTGTTCTGCTGAAAAACTGTGAAGCAGGAAACTAGCACCTATCAAACCAGGAAGGTGAGCTACAGCTCACAGTCACCTTATTCTGACGCTGAACGGAAGAATCACACCCAATTCCCCATCTAGTCCAATGTTTTATTCACCCTGTGAATTTTAAAGACAAAGACGACAAAAAGTCCAACGATTCAGGGACACTGTCTAAAGATACATACAAAATTTTACTTCCCTTACTAATAGAGTTACTTTCTAGTTGCCTAAAAAAAAAAAAAAAAAAGGAAAAAAATCCAAAACCCAACACAAAAAAAAAAAAAATCNAAAAAAAAAAAGGCAAAAAATACCAAACCCAACACAAACAAAAAAAATATCTCCACCAAAAAAAATCCCCCGAACTCTGCAGCTTTTCCTATTCTGTTTGAAAAAAGTAGAACATATTGTTCTATGTGTAGCTTTTTTCTGGCTTGCTTTCCGGCTCAAAAGCCTAAGTTGGGGAACAAGGACAAATTCTCCTTATTTTCTAAGGGAAGCTTGGAAGAGCAACTTTATTGCAACAGATGTATGAGAAGTAGGTCCCAGAATACAAGGTAGGTAACCAAAACATGGACTGCAATAACAAGCAGCACAGAAATAGCCAGAGAACATGGCAATTGGTTCTAAAGAAATAACTGCAATATGTGTAGGGCAATATTCATATTTCAGCTCTTAAAATCACTCAAAGCAGTAAGCATGATCAGCAGCTGCTCTGTAAGGGTCACATAACTGAGAGGTATTTGAAACAGATATACGAGAGTGTCCTTCATAAACCAAGTTACATTATGTTCAGTTTAGTTTCCACACTTCCATACACAACACCATAGGCAGAGAGCTAGATGTGTTTTTACTCTGTATATATTAAATAGACCCAATGTACAGACAACAACAGCTGCTTATGAGCCCTGCTCTAGAGCAGGGAAGAGCTCAAATGTTTGTTCCCTTATTCACAAAGACAGTAAGTGTATCAGCATCTGTGAATAGCCTCTACCATCAGGAGAGTCTTTGTCAAGGATAAACTAAATAAAATCTCCACAAAGTGTGAAAGACCAGTCTGATTTCTTATTCTGACAGAATCACGAATAGTCACTTAAGTTTTGAATGCCAGCTGTAACCTCACTCCAAGAAACTTTCCCAAAGCCAAGATTGCTTCTTGATCAAGAAGACAATAACTGCACAGAAGCAGAAAAAAAGGTTTACAGTATGCAGTCTTACAAAAATGTAAAGGACCATGTTTGCTTGCATAGTTACATCCATGCTACAGGCTGAGGGTAAGGCTTACATATAAGAGAGACTTATTTCACATACCTGGTTCTGAAATGTGTCAGGAGCAGATCTACATCCAGTGGGAAGTCTCATATGTAGAAGATAAAGGTAAGCTTCTTCCCCATGAGCACCTCTCTTTTTGCCATGCCCCTTCAAGGCTGTAAACAACTTGGCAAGCAGGCACAGAATGTCTGTCATCAGTCCCTACAGACTTTACCTGGCAAAGTTCTTGGTGGAATGAGATTCTCTTCTCTTCAGAAGACCTTGGCCAGACGAGGACTGCAATAACCTGTGAAAATTTACCTTCAGAGAAGACAAACCACTAGGAAGGGACAAAAATAGACACCTTATTTTATGGGTATTGAACAGGCACAAATCTCTATTTCCAGCAGAAGTATCTAGATCTCTTCACAGAGGAGGTCATTCTCATTCACTATCTCTGAGGGGTCTGATACCAATGCACGAAGAAAAATTTTTAAAGTTTTTTCCATAACTTAGCCCTATTCCATTACATCTCATGGCTCTGGTTGGGACCAAGGACACAAAATGATAGCTTCATTGCCTTCTGGTTAATCCACTTTTGTGGCAGCAGGAACTAACATCTGATAAGGCCACGCTAGTCTACACCATGGCTGAATGGGTGTTTCTAGAAGGCTGGAAAACCTTGACACAGCAGGATATAAGTCTCCAGTGAGTCAAATTCTACTCTCAGTTGGAAGGAAATAAACTCAGAGTGATTACATATGGACTCACATCAACACCAGTCCTGAAAGCAGAATTTGACTGACTGTATCTGCCCTAGCTGATTTTACTAATGACTGATTTTTTTTTAGCACGAGCCACATTTAAATCTCCCATCAGTACAGAAAGAACTCTGCATAAGCTGGCACAAAAGAGGATCTTTTCTGCTCAGGTTAGCGGTGCTCCTGCTGGACAGGGCTGAGCTGAAGTTCCCTGGAATCCCAGGCAAAGGCAAGTATCACTATGGACTCTAGGATCCCAAACAATTCAATGCTGATTAAACCACTCACCTTTAAGAAGGTAGGGCCAATGGTGCTTAAAGTGGGGTGAGGCTCAATGTTTTGCTGACTGCTGTTGAAATTGGTAACAGACTTTGCATATTATATCACCAGGTTTTTTTGGTTGTATTTCACATGCAGTGTTTTTCTGCTTTTGACTTTGAGGTGTGAGGGGGAAGGCTCTAATCATATGGCCTTGTGCAGATGCTCCATTTGCATTTCTATTAATCCAGGCCCTCCTGGAGACGTTTGAGCATAGGCACAGCATGCTCTGCGTTTGAACTTGTGAGAACCCACACCACTGCTTAATAACTTAATACATATGTATAGCCTCCTTCAGCAGCCCACTAGGAGGCAGAAGCAGGGGGAGGCGCTATTAGTGCATAGGCTGCAGGGCTCTATGTAAATGCATTTTGACAGGGAGAATACCTTGCCGAATAAAGAACCCAGCTCCTTAGCGCTGGGCTGGTGCTGATTTAGGTCAGAAAACTTGTTTTACCAGAATTTGTACAAATGAGAGCTCACATGGATCTGCTGGAGAATGTTTAAGGTATCTAGCAACTTTGCTCGCAGCACATGAATGTAATAATGATACTTTCCACACAAACTGTCTTACAGGAACAAAAGACATGTCTGAGTCTTTGTTCCCCTCTACTTGTACCTTCCCTGATCACCTCTCCTCAGAAGGATACCCAACCCTGTCTCAGAAAAGTGCCACAATAACCATGATAAGTGGCTGTTTCACCATGTTTGAAGTGAATAGTTAATGGCTTAGAGCAGCAACCTCTGGATACAACTGGGCTGAGATCTCTTAATAAAAACCAGCTTTCATTGGAAAATAAAGTCAAAAGGGAAAGGTTTTTTATAGAAGATACACTCTGGAGCCCATTTCTGCAGAACACTAGAAAGAGGAGAGATGAAAGTCCCACAGATGTCAGCACAGATGGGTGTAGCCAGGGCATCAGGGCTGCCACATTAGCATGCCTGCACAGCCTGCGGTCCGGCAACCCCTGCAAACCTCCTCCAACCCCAACACACCCTTATCCATGCAGAGCCACCCAAAAGCACTGCCAGCCACATTTCTGCTACTTCTCCCTGGAACATCCTGGTCCAATTCTCGATCTGAAAGAAGCCAGGTAGGGATTTGAACAGGGTTTCACTACATCCAGTGAGTAGCAACAGGTGGGAGAAAGAAGGGAGGAAGGACTGATCCTGAATGTCTCCTTTTTTTCTTCTCAAAAAGTTACGCTGTTCATTTTGATGCAAAATAAAAACTAAACACTTCTCAAATTTCCTCTCTCCCACCACGCTCCCCACCGTAATTCCTGCTTTCCAGCCAGCTCCAGCACATGCAAGCAGTTAACGCGAAACACTCTGTAAGGACAACACCATAATTTTCCTACACTTAAAAAAGAAAGCATCCATTGCTCTCTCCACCCCCAACAACTTCTGATGTCCCCATTAAAATCTTCTCTATACAGGCCTAGCTCACAGTGAATTTACACCAGATTCCAGGAAGAGGCTCCCAGCTGTCCCATAATAAACAAATTGGGAGGAGCGGGAGGGATGCCAGCCTCCAGGACAGACACTGGCTGCAGACAAACAGCCACACAGGCAGTAACTGATTGCACCATAGCCTTTAAAGTGGCAGCTGAGACAAATGAAAAAATGACATGCTGAAAGCAACACTGGGAGAGGAGGAAGAGCCCAGGTCTGAGAGTCAATCTTAGTCCATCAGGTAAAGAGAATAGATACGCATGAGGATAATTGGTGATGAGACACTTGAAATTAGGTGTATGATAGGTCCCCCACTGCCCAGCCACATTCATTTTTCTTACACTCAATGAGCACTGATGGGCAGGGGCGAGCTAAGAATATTTCTTAAACCTTTGCATTCTCCTGTCACATTTCCATGACTCCATATCTTCCTCACAGACACACAGACAATTGCCTTATGCAGGCTGTCACCCACAGTGCTCCTCTGCGGACGTGTGGCTGCAGGCAGAGTTCGCGGCAGGCAGAGCTCGCAGCACAGGCCCCGCTCATGTTCCCACAAGTCTCAGCAAAAAACAACAAAGCTCAGCCTGCCTGTGTCCGTGCCCTCACACTAGCACCACGTGCTACTTTCAGCAGCCCACCACGGCAAATGAGATGGGGGCTCAAGGCATGGCAGGATGGCACCCCCAGTGTCCAGCTGGTGGGGAGCTCTGGGGGCTCTCGGGATGAAGGGCAAGAGCAGCCCCAGTCTGGCCTCAGCCACACCTGGGAGAAGATGTGGCAGATTAAATCCCAGGCTGATGAGAAGTGGGAGATGGCTGTTCCTTCACATTGCCACCCATGTCAAAACTGCACATTCTGATTTCTCTCATTTCAAAGCCCACAGACACAGCAGGAGGGGTGGGTAGGAAGGCTGGCAGCCCACAGGCCAGGCTAGGTACACTATTTTGAGTGGAGCAGGTCAGGATGCTCTGGCCACCGAGGCGACAGGGCTGCCACAGGGTGCCAGCACACGTGCTGCTCCCAAGGGTGGGTACCGGCCCCTGCCTGCCTCACACATCCCGGGGATGGGCACTGGTCCCTGCCCACCTTGCATGTGCCAGGAGGCACAGCCAGCACACACTGCAGGGCCAGCACCCCACTCCCGGGGCTGGTGCCAGGATCCCAGAGAAGTAGAAAGCAGCCAGCCAGTGTTAGGCCTCTTTTCCCACTCCCAGTTTGCAGTCGATGGTGTGAAGTTGTCCCTCAAACCACAAGAGCCACAGCTGAAAAAGGCAATGCTGAGCCTTGCAGGGATGGCTCCTGCTGTCCCACAGAGGAGCAGCCGTTCCCTCTGACAGCTGCAGGCAGCGGCTCACCTTGCTGAGGCCAGCAACACCTACTGTTCCCTTTTCCTCACGAGCTTCTTGCAAATGACGTGAACCCATACCTATTAATTTACATTACGTTCATTTAACACCGATGAAAGAGACCAGAAGTGTCTAATGAGCAAACTGTAATGAGCTACCAGCAACTGCTAATCATGTTCAGTTTATGCATTCTTGCTTCATTCTTATAGAGTATTATTGTAGAATAAATGCTTTGCTCTTATCTTACAAGAGGAAAAAATTCTCTAGGTATTGTACCAGTGAATAACAAAGGAACGAACAAGCTTCTGGTTTTCCACTGCATATAATGATAGAGATGCTGTGAATTCTATGGACAAAGTACATGAAGAAGTACCCACAAGTACTGAAAATTTAATTAAAAGTCAGAAAGCCATTGCAATGAAGACTCAGCAGAAAGCCATTTATTTTTAAAATCTAATATATTCTTCATGACTAAAGGCTAAAGCACACGCTGACTTACACATTTAGCTGTAACTGATTTAAGCTACTTGATGATTTTTTTGCGCACAGGGTGGCGCTCAATTTGCAATGGAGTAAATTGGCAGAATTTAATTTGGTGGATTTTTTTAACTCTGCAAAAAGAATCCTCATTAAAACCTCACGATAGGCTGTATACTTTTTTCATCATTAACCAGCCTAACTGCAGGTAAAAGAGATACAATTATGGATTTATATAAATCCTATTGTCAATTTACAGCTCAAAGACCGGTGAGTTACCTCATTTTAAATAGGTTATTTTTTCCCCTTAGCCTTTCTTTGTTTTAATGAGGATTTGGTTTGTCATTGTCAGGGTGCTTGTTTGCAGGAAAGTTTCTCATCATGTGAAGAAGGTGTAAGGAACAAGGATAGAAGACCTACTGAATTTCAAACCCCATCACAAACTGTGTCCTGGATGTTCTGTCTTTAAATACTCAACTTTCAATAGAGAAAGACAGACCTCAGCTGCTGATTCCTCACCCCCTCAGCCCCACAACTGCTCTGTCTCATGCTTTGGTGCTTTCCACCTTACTCATGCCCAGATTTTCCCTTCCTTGCTATACCTTATTTTAATCCCATCTCCCACATTAAATTCTTTGTTATGCCTTGCTTAGAACCACCAGCAACTCCAGGTTCAGACCACACCGGCTGGGTAGAAAATTGACTGGAAAATGCAGCTCAAACACAGGAAATCTCAAAATATGAGGATAACCAGTGCTGTCATTGACAGACCCTTCTGCTCAACAGGAGCCCAAGGTCCAAAACAAGGTCCCATATATTCAACAAGTCAGATTCTCAGGTGACAAATTGCATAAGTTACAGAAGCGAAACAGCTGTCGCACTAAATATTTGTCCATTCACAGAATCACAGAATCATTTTGATTGGAAAGGGCCTCTGAGATCATCGAGTCCAACTTTTGACTGAACATCACCTTGTCAACTAGACCATGGCACTAAGAACAATGTCCAGTCATTTCTTGGATACTTTCAGGGATGGTGGCTCCACCACCTTCCTAGGCAGTCTTATTCCAATGTTTAACAACCTCATCCATGAAGAAATTCCTCCTGATGTCCAGAGCTTCAAAGATTAAATTTCTGATTTTAATTCTTAGTCTCCAAGTAGGTTGACCATGTTAAGCAAGAGGAAGACTGTCACACATACATTACTTCATAACAGTACCCGGGAATGCAACTCCTCCTCTTGCCTGACTGAAATGTTGTCTCTCCTTTCCTTTACCAAGCTCCTCCAGCAACTTCTGAAGGATAAGGTTGAGGACTGAAGGGATAACACTGGGAGGGAGCTAGTGGCAAATGTCATCTTCTACCAGGCTGTTACCCATGCCCCCTTCATCTGAATGCTTTCAGAAATCTGCTTACAATTTCATCACCCATCTTCATTTTAAATATTACCTTGCAACATACAAGAATGGATACAGCAAGCCAAGGGTGAAGGAATTGTTCCCATAAGTAGACTTAGAAGAAAGAATTGAAAAACACAAAGAAAAGGGATTTGTAAGAGGGTCTGGATTTTAACCTTCCTTGGGGTGAGGGAATAAGCACGGTTACTACTCCAAGCACTTAGATGTTGAAAGCTGTTGTTTTTCCTCTTTGAACTTTTTACCAGTTGTAGCAATTAAATGATAAAGTTGTCTTTAGTTCATTAGTGATGAGTTAATTATGTGCTAAAATTAACCTTTGTTAAGCTCTTAATAGAACATCTTTTATCCGAATAGCCACAGCCTGTGTTAAAATTCTTAATGATCTGGGCTAAAAATCAATAATTTGTATGACTTCCATATATGAACTGGGAATTAAATGTGTCTTTAAAATGTACTATAATGATAAGCTCAAGCTGAAATTGAAATAAAGATATTCCTTGGTGATTTCAAGGACAACACTTTCACCAGTGCGGAGGCCGTGTAAGCCACTAAAGAACATTGCCACTGGGGACAGCTCTCCTGCCTGCAGCACAAAGATTAATCAAGCTAAGACTAAGTCCAAGATTTTGGTTTTTCAAGTACTTTTGTGCTGCAGCCCTGTACTTCGCATTTACAATCCTCCTATACACACCAATGTTCAGTCAAGACAGACTGTTCTCTTCTTTAAAAGTTGGAGGAGTGGATTCATTTTGAGAACTTATATACCCCTATCAATGATCAAAAGAGTCTAATCATTCCCCCATGCAGAGAGCTGATAGATGCAGTGAGATAATTTTCCCTGTGTAATCAATTGCTAGCAAATTGGACAAGAACTCGGCAGCCATTCTGTAGTTCAGTTTGCATTAAGGCTTTTACATTTAAGGGAGCAAAAGTCCTATTGTTTGACACTTACATTGCATGTGTTCAGCAGAAGACAATGAATATGTCTTACTGAATATTACTTTGTATGACATTAATGTATGAATCGGGAAGATGTCTCATTAAAATTATAAAATCTTCAATCTGAAGTGTCAATTATCAATAGTTTAATGCTTTTTCTTTTCTTTGGGTCCCCATTTGAGCCACTCACAGAAGTGAAATTTCATATACTTTCTGGTACCACCTCAGAGACAAGAAAACTTTTAAACTGAAGACTGATTTTACTAATGAGGCCTAAAGGCCACTGAAAACCTTGTGTTTCAGCAAAGTTTGGTTCAGACTTATCAAGAATTATTCTCCATAACCTTAACTTATAATGTGAGCAGCCAGACTATCATCTTCAGAGATGCCAGAGAACACCTTCTCCTTGAGAGATGAGCAAGCATGGCTCCTTGATGATGTTAAACTGTGACTTGCCACAGTGCCTTGCAGCCTGCCCCATACCTCATTTAGCCTGTGTGGAAGTCTAGACAGAATTGAGCTAATTTGTAAGCCTCACCATTAATGCGTTAATTGATATGAATTGAGTGGAGAAAAAAAAAATTATAAAAATGACTATTCCTTGCTAGTTTTTTGTCTGATAACAAGTTTAACTATTTATGAAGTGATGAAATAGGAAAAAAATAAAGATAAAATTTCAGTTTCACAGTTAAGAATAAAAACAATGTTGTAAAAATGTTTCAAGCATCTTTCAGCTAAAGGAATTCTTTGCATATTTTTAACAGCATGGCCCTATTTATGACATTTACATTGCAACAAATCTATGTAGGGTCCATACATCTCAGACCTCCCAGACATGCCAGGTTTCTGGAGAATGGACTGACCTCTCACAGCTTGACCTTGTAGTAGAAGGTGCCTCCTTGAGTGCTATTGCTGGGACAAGTCGATTTGAACAGATACGGTAAGGCAGGCTGAAAGATGGGAATTATCAGTCAAGATTGCTCTGCCAACAGGCACAGATCACTGTATGATAGCAGGCTGAAGGTTGTACTATTCCCTGAAGGCAGTTTGGTAAATAAGGAGGTTATGGGTATGTTACTGTCAAGCATGAAGAAATTTTTGTTGATATATTCTCAGAAACTAATTTTTTTTTCTTTAATAACCTGCAGGGCTACTCTTCAGCAAAATTACCAGTCAACTATGACAGCCTAGGCTACAATAAGCTGAATCACACTCCAGGTCTTTAAACATTCGGTTTGCTTTTTGTTACTAGCTTGCTTTAAGTGTGCTTAGGAAAGTGCAATACAGACAAAGTAAAACTGAATCTTTTCAGCTAACCAAAAGAGACAAGTCATCAGAGAAAGACCACCTGTTTAAAGATGCAAATTCATGATGGAGTTGCATATCAAAACAAGAGTACTGTTCATTTTTTTAAAGGTGCAAATTGCTAATCTTCAGCCTTTTTTAATACCGTATTAAAAGTTTCTATCAGTGAAATTTAACACAACACTAAACAGAAAATATGAAATACAGTACAGTTAGGATGCACAGCCTTCTTCAGCCTCACATCTGAAATGCAGTGATTTCGGTTACCTACTCTTGCCACTTTTTCATTGCAAAAGAATCAAAATCAAAAATTGCCCTTCCTACACCTACAGAATAAAAGATTTTGCCTTTCCCATGTCAATATGCACAAACAGGAAGCACAGCATCACAAAGGGACTTACAGAGCAGAACCTGCCCATGCCAAGAACTGGGCCAAGAGGTGTTACCCTGAGAGGCAGAGAGACCACCAAGTCAGGGCATTCTGTGTACTTGTATGCAAAGTCCCGTATTCTATTAAAGCATTTAAGAGTCTGGTAAGGATATCAGAACACAGGAGAGCCTTATAGTTGGCCCAGAAAATTAAGACCCCGGATGGCAGATCAGCCTCTGATATAATACCTCCCATCTTGGTCAGACTAACTTGGTTTAATTTGATGAGTATTAATTAGAAATTACCTGTCTGCTTACTGGTGATAGCTGAAAAAAGAGCCTCCACAGAATTCTCTTCCTTGCATTTCACTGTGAGACATCATACAAGGCACTAGCTTTCCTGCAGTGCTGAGCAGCCTGGCTCCTTCCTCCTCTAAAAAAGCAGATCCTGCAATTCAACAGCAAAATGATGAGCTGCCTTAAGAAATTTCAGCTCCCCAAAACTCCATCACACCCAGAGGTGGAATCTGTTGCTCCACTTTTTTTTACTTTTTTTTTTGTTATTTAAGCTACGAACTCTCCAGCTTCTTGCGCAGCTCCTTTGGATTTCATTTCTCACCTGCTTGACTAGAGGCAGAAGTAGGAATTAGCATTGCTTTCACATCCTCCACTTCTCCTCACATCTCAGAGCAGTGATGTTTTTCTCTCTACCAGACAACTCAGAACTTGACCTGGAGCCAGCTGGACAAGGCTATAGTTCTGGTCTCCAAGGGCCTGACAGCTCATTCAAAATCATCCTGAAACTGCCCACAGTTTTCAGTGGCCTTTAATGCCCACACAATGTGGGGCAAGCAGCCAGAGTGACTGTGACCCCAAGGCCCTCCTTTGGGCACCAGATACTCAAGAAGTCTGTTGGTTGTTTAATTTGACCTAAATCGCCCCAAACCATCACACTTTGATAAAACTGGTGCTGGAGACATTCGTTTTGCTCCACATGTCAGGCAGGGCAAGGCAGAGTGGAAAACTAAATCAAGCCACAACGTGTTGATCACCCCCAAAATAAGCTATTCAAAGGACATCAGCTTTTCAATCACATTCTTTAGAGAGGTGGTGAAACTTGGAGATGTGGGAGAAAGGCATCCCTCGTGTACATTTTGTATGGTCTCAGAAACACACTGCTGAAGTCTGCACACTGAGCATGTGTTAGGGTAAAAGACCAGAAGCATTGCTGAGATGCTGATTTGACTGTAACTCTTCCAGGTACTCTAAAATCTTCTTCTCTATCCTGCATCATAAAAACTATAAACACAGGCCCACCCCATTCTGCACTGAAGCTGGAGGAGGCAGCCTCTGAACCTCAGAGGAGTGGAATGCAGGCAGTGGTCTGTCAAATTGCTCCTCCAGTCTGAACTAAATGGTCCCTGTCTCTCAGTCAATCCTCCTGATGCTCCTTTGGCCAGTCTTCTGGCTAGACTGGGTAATATCATTCTGAAAACTAACTTTATAATGGATCAGCCACTGAAAAATTTAAATTTAACTTCTGATCCTATGCAATTGCCTCCACAGGGATATGAGCAGCTCCTGGTTTTATGAAGCAAAATCGCAGATTGCATGGGTAAAAATACTTTGTTTCATGACAGAAATTTGCAATGATGCACTGAGCAAAAAAATAAAATAAATTAATGGTTTTCACTGGGTTGTAAAACCAGTGGAAATGCAAAATTTCCTAGCTTTGTGTATAGATGAGATGCCAAGATGATTTGAAATACTTCTTAGATGTAAGAGCAAAAAAAAGCATGAATAAATAACATACAACATACGTGGAATATAAACAAACGCTGCAATTTTACTCATTTTTTCACAGAAAATAAACACATAAGCATGAACATGCCAAGGATAAGACATGATGCTAAGCTACTGCAGTAATATGTCCCTTAGGTATGTGGGTAAGTGGAATGGATGGATCCAGCATAAAGACATATGCACCGTATTTGTTATCTGTCTCTATCCATATGTTATATCCCACTGTCCTTGGCAGATTCTTTTGTGTGTACAGAGTTCAAGCAAAATGCTGAATGTTATGAATGCTTAAGCCACTGTGAGATTGAGCAAATTGAAAAAGACCCAGCTATCACCCCAAAGTTGCCACACCCTTTGCTTGCTCTTTTTTCCTCAAAAACACAAGTTGCATTTTGTTGTAGAGGACCAAGGAAACTACATCATCCCATGGCTCTTTGCTCAATTTTCAAGCCCATTTAATTTTGTCTTCTAGAGAACATATGGACTAGAGTGGGGCTATTATTGTCCTGCTTGCTATAATCTATAGGAAATTGTTCTGTATAGTTGTTTGTATCCGACTTTTTTAGGTGTCAATTTTGTGACAGCCAGTATGTGTATAAGCACATGCTTTGCCTCCTCACTCCAATAAAGTGATCACCATGGAGGGAACCGGACAGGTAAGAAAACAACTCTGTGTCTGCCAAACAATCATCAGCACAGTTTGAACAGTTACACACATATATAGAAAAACAAGCATTGTCAGCAACCACCACGAAACCACAATCAGTAACTGCTGCAGCCCACCCTCGCTACATGTCAGACTTTAGGGAGAGAACTGTGCTACACCAAGCAGATAAAACCCACACTCCAACTGTGCAGTGTTTATGTTGCAACATCAGTCTGCAGATTCTCTTGACACAGCTTCTGTCCAGTGACCCATACTGAAAAAGTCATAACCACATAAGTCTCCACTACAGAGCAAACATCAAGCCCTGAGTTTCTCCTTGCAGCTCCTTCACAGATGAAAACTAGTCCGGGCACATCTACATGTCAATTGTATCTCGCCTGTGCAGTGCAAATAAGAAATAAAGTCCAACTTTTTCTACATTGCTTAGTCAGGAGTGCTTATGTTTGCACAGTCAAATGACAATCCAACTTTTGCCTTCTTATAAATAATGGCTTCTCTATTTGGATAACTAACAGGTTCTGCTGCTCCATGGGATGTTACTTGCCTTGGGATCCAGTCTGCCTGTAACTCATCATCCTTGCCAATGTCAGCTGGTCCACCTCGGGGATATGGACAGCTGAAGGTGTGCAAAGACTCATCTTTCTGAGAAGAGTATAACCACTCTTAGAGCAATTATGAAGATGCAGTTGAAGATACAGTTCACCACCTGAAGGTGAATAAATGGTGAATGGAGTATTAGTTGCATACTTACAATCCCTACAATTATGGAGACCTTATCATCATCCTCTTAAGAAACATGAGTCAAATTAACAAGTGTGATCAAATTAACCTGGCCATCAGCCAAGTGGCCACCTGCAGAAGAAACCTTATTAAATGGTTAAAATCACTGTTTGGCTAAAGCTATTCCTACTATGTAGAAAATTCCTTTATTGTAGCCTAGGAGTCACAAACTCAATATGCAACTGGAAAATTTTGTTCTGTTTATGTGGTTGTCAGGTTCTTATTATATGCCAGATTAAAATGGGCAACTGCCGTTTTGCCGAGGGTTCAGAAAAGACTTTTGACAATGTATTAACTCTTTTTTCTTCATGAGACGAAGAAGGGTTCAGACAAATGTAAAATAAGACATAGAGGCTTTAAAAGTAGTAAAGGCTCACCAGCAGCTTCTGCCACTGTGACACTATCTGCGTGTTTTGTAGTAAGTTGTTTTGTGTTGCTCATTCTGCCTGCCTAGGCCAGTGGAAGCCTTTGCTCTGTCTGTCAAGAGTTATCCTAATATTAGGAGACTCCAGGCAAAGGACTGAACATGGTCTGGCACTCCCTGTGGCTGTTTATTTGATGCTGATTTCACAGCCATTGAATGAGCCCTTAACCTTGTCACTCGTAGCTCCTTTTTGGCAGAATGTCAGGTAACAAAACTGGCCTTGAGAAATGCCAGATTTTGCCAGTTCCTCTTCAACAGAAGATCCAGTTATTTTGTCAGCAGTTACTCAGGCCTTGATATTCCCAGGCCATTTTCACTAAGCTCAGAAATGGAATGCACTGTCCCACACTCCATTTCACTAGTGTTGCACTACTCAAAATTTCTAGGGTAAGAGCCTACAACAGTTGTAAGAGTTTTAAATATAATCCCACTAATTCTCAAAACATGTATTTTGTACTGTAGAAAAATCAGTTAAAAAGCAATTTACTTGCTATCTTAAACTATGATGATACCAATAGGTGGAACTAGTTAACTTCAACAAGGAAAGGAACAGTGACTATTTCTAAGCCACAAAAACTGGGAAAAATTTATTTCTAGGCAGAGCCACAATAGAGAGAAAAATTGTGACATTTGTTACAGGAAAAGCACTCACACAGTGTTTTTGTATTAATGCTGTCTTTTTTTCAATGTTCAGATTAGTTAACATACCTGTTAACTGTCTGATTAAATGCCCAACTCATCTCCATACCAAACCCTTCAGGTACTCAGTACCTACCAGACAAAGGTCAGTATTTCTGATCTAGTAGGCTTTGAGATAGCTCCAAATTTTAACCCTCAGTAACTCACAGTAAAAGAGGATGGATTTTCTCTTCTTGTTTAGTTTCTAGGACAAAGCCATATGTTAGAAGTACCTGTTGATGAGCTGGTATTGCAGAGCTAATGCCGTGATTATAGATTTTCTCTCACTGGTCATGTATTTGTTCAATATGATCTCCATTTTTTTCCCACATAGGTTAGTATATGTATCTATATACGTATTTTGATACATCTTTCTTACCTGGTAGAGCAGGAGGAAAGGAAACTCCCTCTAGTTTCTCTTGAAACTCTGCAGACTGCTGTTTCAAATTGAAAGTCCTTATTTATTACTAAACTTCCTTCATAGATATATTATGTTGGCTGTCCATCTTCACATCTATAATTACATTAAGACAAGTAAATCCATGCACAGTAGCCTTCAGGGTGTTTATTGTGTTCTTCAGTAACATGTAACAAGAACTGCATGTGAAAGTCACCATTTTGGGAGTTTTACCAGCCTGTCTCTGAGGCCAACAAAAAAAGAAGAGGATGCTGGTTTCAGAAAGGAACAAATTGCTGTGACTATGTTTCTGAACACATTGTCCAACAGAATCTGCAAACCAAGATGGTTCTAATGGATTTATCTCCTGTCTGGGGCCCTTTGCTCCCAGTGCTACAAATCACCAAACACTATGTGGTCAGGTGAAAAGCCTGACCCTCAGCACTCCTCAGTGAGCAAACTGGAAGAGCATTTGTGCTTGATGAAGGTTTGTCACAAGGATGCCTGCTGGTTCCTCCGTTCCTTCAATATCCACAGGGGTGATACCTTGCTCTTGACCTGTAACTGTACATGAATGAAGGTTTCTCCATCTTTAGTGACATCCTCTTTGCCCTGGAGATGGAGCAGGCAGAAGCAAGGATAAGAAAACCCCCAAACTGGCACCAGTGTTCAGGCACTAACTTCAATTCACCCTGAGCAGTGCTAAAATCACACAAGGACAAGACAAGAACTCCATGCAACCCATCTTTGACAGACACCTTGCTCCTAAGACTGAACACTGAAACCAGCAAACCTCCAGAACCTGTTCACACCTCCCTGCAGGACTTCACAGCTGCATTCTACTTGCACATGTCCCAAGGAAGAATCACAGGTGGATCTCTGCAATACTGCACCTTCGCGTAGTGTAAATAGTAGAAGGCTGCTGAATATTTAGATACCTGAATATTTAGATATTCAGCCCTCCAACGCACTTGGAGAAAACATGCAGGTTTTCAAAATGTGCAGCTCTTGATTCACAGGTTGGATGCGGTGTCAGGGCTAAAGAGACCCAGTGGGGCTATCACGATGTGAGATAAAGTCCAGCAGCATGTAAAGGTCACTGTCATTCCGTAGTGAAATCAATATGCTCCTTCAGAAACTTATTAAGCAAAATCTAGACTATGACAGGAAGTTTAAAAGATGACAATAGAGCACCCACTGCTGTGCCTTTAAGATCTTAACACAGCAGTGCAAGTGGGAGAGCAGTTTGCAGAGAGTGATCTCCATCACACTGCAAGCACAATTTCTCTCTCGCTGGCTGGAAGCTTAAGTAGCTAGACCATCTCCAGAGTGCTTCTGAATCATTCTGAAATCAAAAGTGAGAATAAATTTGGGCAACTCAAGGAAAATGGAAAACACAGGAAACAAAAGGAAATGGAAAACTTCCCAAGTCAGCTCAGATAGCCAAAGCCACATTACAGCTTGACAAAGTAACGCATCTTCCAAGTACAATTACGTGTGCAAGATTCTTCTCATTTATGTTACTTTGTCACAACAACTTTGGCTGAGGAGTCCTTTTCAGGCCTGCAGCCCCTTCAGATGAATTTGCTGAAGACAATCATAGCAAAATGTGAATGTTAGCCCTGTAGCTGTACATCATTACACTGATGTGAAGACAAATACAAGACAGTTTTAGAAGAAAACTGAAGTGAAAAAGGTAAATGTGTTGTGACCTTAGATCACATGCCACTATTTTCTGAAGTAATCTTTACTGAATTCTTCTTTCCAGCTTCTTGGTTCTTGTTTTGTTGAAAGTTGCACGTGGTGTGCCACTCCTTCCTTCCTGGGCAGACACTGAAAGCAGCCCTTTGTGCCCAGCCTCTCATGCTCCCATCCCCACAGAGTCTATGTGTATTCCCATGTGCTGCATCCTGGTCTGCAAGCATCACTGAGAAACAGCGACCAACAAGAGAAATTTCTTCCTGACAATAGAAGGTTTTTCTCCTATTGCACTCACAGCATTATGTTGCTCACTGGAATTTCAGAATTAAAACCATTATTATAAGATGTCAAATGCCTTTTGTATTAGTATAATAAAATAATATAATCATCTCTTGTCCATGTACAGTACCAGAACTGCAGTACCAGAAGATCTGTTGAGCTTTGTGGTCCCCTCCTGCCTTTATTTTTTCTGGAAAAGAAACCAGCTGAGACATCACAAAGAAAATAACCTACCTCTGGAGCTGCTATTGATACTGCACCGGATCTTAAATGCTTCTCTACCAGAAAATTCCTCTGAATTTTGCTAAGAATAGCCAGCAGAAAGCTGGCAGAGAGTATCATCATTATTTAATGACTGTAAAATAACAGTCTGTTATAGGTATGCTTAAGCTTTGCAAACCATCAAGAAAGACCAGAATTTTGACAATACATTGGAGGTAAATGGCTACTAAGCACCTGAGTGCATTTTATTCCACAGAGAGGCTGAAAGTCAAGGAGAGATACAAAGCAATGTCTCCTTCCACAACACAGTTTAGGTATGGTTGCAAAGGGCACATGCATTTCAGCTCTAGTTGAGATTTGTGTTAAAATGGCCTCCCAAGGGTATTTCTCTTTGGTTCTACCTTCTTCAGTTTTTGTAGTACATCAAATTCCTCTTCAATGAACAGAAGGAAAAAGAAGACATCAAACTATCCTCCAAGTGAGAACAGTTCATCACATTAATGATCAGGTTAACTCAGCTGTACTTCCTGAAACTTCAGTTCGAGAGGGAGGTAATCTTTGTGGAGATAACTTCATCTTTGACAGAGCTGTGGTATTTCTGCAGTGGGTACTATTATGCACAAGGCAATCCAAGTACTTTAAATACCTTTGAATTTGTAGGTATTTGTTGCTAGGGAATGTGCTATGGGAGGCACCAGTGGGGAGAACAGCTTGCAAGCTCAGCACAGCACAGGCAGCTGCGGGACTCACAGAGCTCCCCAGCACTGCAGCAGCTCTGCATAGTTCCAGATTTTGGCAGCAGACAGACATTAAGGTCCAGGGCTTTAAAGCAGCAATCTTGTGTCATTTTAAAACATCAATTGGAGACTGCAGATAGCATTCAACTTCTTGAAGTGGATCAGCTTTAAAAAGTGACATCGTAAACTAGTGTAGTGCAGCCCCATGTTTATTGAGTCTCAGTGGTTTACAAATAAAATAAAACCTGTTTATAAGCTTTTAAAAACATCCTCTTGTAGCCACCGCAAATCCAGCTTAGAGCCTGCAAATCAAGCTGAGCTCCCTCTGCCTTGTGCTTCAGCACACATAGCAAAAGTTAAAGTCCACTTGTTGACCTCCCCACTACTTGCACACTGTTTAAACCAGCACAGAAATACAGGAGGTGTAAGCAAGGACCGTCACTAGGTTTGCAATTTAAACTAATTTCCTATTCATACAAACAATACCCTGATTACCAGAATAAAACCCTGATTACTCTCGTATGGTTGTATTGGTTCTGTAGTAGGAATAAATAATAGTAAAACCCTAACTCTGCCATGAAAGTAAGCAAATACAATTGGAATACAGAAAAGAGGTCCGCAGAGTAAGTATGTGCTGCTTTGATCTACTGCTTTCAGAAATACAACACACGCTAAATTCAACTCCTAAGTGGAAGAAGGTCAGCAAGCAGAATTTCCACAATAAAAGCTCTGTGGTTGCAGGTGTTCAGTTACATACATCATCTCCTTCCCTGAAGATGAATACCAGGATTTGTGATAAACTTGACACAAAGGATTGTACTGCTCACAGCAGGATTTATTTACATTTACTCTGAGAAGGATGCTCTCTTCCTCCCTCTCTCCCTTTCTAAAATATGGCCAGCAATACAGTAGTACCTGCACACTCTTGCCATTTGATCCCATTTTCAGTAGTACATTTTACTTCCAGGATAGACTAGGATATTCTCCCACTTCTACATAGTATTTCTTGACTAAAATATTTGCCACCCTGCCTTTCTCTTGATACCAGAAAAATCAAATTCAAGTTCCTGCACCCTAAGTCTTGGGATCTAAACATCCTTGTGAACCATCTGCTGAGTCCAGGGATCTATTTAGACTCTCCCCCTGAAAGTCCACCCTGAACCTACGAAGGCATCTGCAAAAAAGTTTGGTTCAAGCGTTTCCTGAATAAAAATTATCTAAAAAAAAAAGAAATTGAAGTTACTGTTTATCCTATCTTTAACAGTGCAAAAGGAGACCAAGATCTTACTTCCAGATACACTATTTTACTATCCCTTTCTCCGGCTTCCATTACTTCCAATTCAATATAACCTTAGTATCCAAGGCAACTCCCCAGCTAAAAAGCATGCAAGCAAGGCTTAGAAGGTGTTTTCTTCCAAGTGAATGCTGAGCCCAGTGGAGCAGTTGGTGGCCTGTCACACATCCTGGCATGTTCTTATAGTCTGCAAATATGGGGATCCAGCTCCTGCTCACCCTGTGTCTCTTTGCAGAGCCTCTCCTCCACACAAGGTTTTGTTTCAGGATTTCAGGATGAAACTAGAGGCTTCCCTGGCCCTACCATGTCCCGAGTGCTGTGTTGCCCAAAAACAAACCCTGTGCCTGAGGAAGCTCCAGCTGGTTTATAGCCCAGCAATCTTCCACGGCATTACTGGAGGAAGTAACAGTTGCTATCAAGGCCAATAAAAGAGGGTCTCCCATTCTCTCACCATCCCCGAGCAGCAGAGCTCTCTGCTGGGCTGGACGGCTGCTGGGCCCTGGCAAGGCTGCAGGGCAGGGTAAGGCAGAGACAGCTGACAGGCCACTTCTTTCCTTCACGGATTTTGACAATTTTCTCACAGCTGTTTTATGCCACCGACATTACTCATCAATGAGTTTATGAGCTCAAAATAAAATGAGCACTTTTGAAACCTCTCCTTCTCTTCTGCCACCTTGTTAACTCCCTTCCAGAGCTGCCATGCAGTTACACCAGGGACACCTCCTTGTGCCCAGCCACTGCACAAGAAAAGCGGCCAAACACGAGTGCCCTTCAGACAGCCTGCAACAACCCTCCCCAATTACTCCATCTAAAATTGCCTGTCTTGCAGGGAAAGGAGCTGAATAAAATCTCCTACCCAATCCCAGCAGGATGACCCTGTTTCCCAACATGTTGTCAATGCACAAACAGGGAGCGCCGGCAAGGAATCGGGGAGGTGTATGAGGAGGAAGGGAGCATGAGATTTGTGTCTCGAGACCTGTATTCGCCAAGAATTATATTTACCTGCATTTTAAAAATTAAGTGCTTCTCTTTTCTCAACTCACCTAAAATCAGATCGATTAACTGCTGTTCTCAAAACAAACTGTAAACAAGGCATTTGAAGCAAATCAACCCAAGCCAACCCAAACAAAGCACAGCCCAACTTTCATAATTAT
>VZTE01005845.1:2866900-2889400 GCA_013397775.1 Eulacestoma nigropectus | reverse complement strand
AAGTCTCTGCGTATTTGAAAGGATGAAGCACAATATTATATTTCTTACAAAGAGATGCTACTCTCATTTCTTACAGATATAACCCATGACATTGTGCCATATTACTTTATTAGCATTTATTTCTATAATCTCTCATCTAAGGAAAATATAATCCATTTAATCAACATCACTGCATTTTGCTTTCTTAGGAATTACGCTACTGAATTTCCTACGATACACTAGCACAGAGAAGTGGAGAGCCAGCCCAGTACCGCACAGCTACAGCAGCCCCACACCCTGCCAGCTTTCACCACAATATCGTCCTTTGCTACCTACGTGTTGACGAGATAGACAGGTTATACAGTCCTGTATCAGCCATACCTGCAGACACACATGACCAAAGGATGACTCATTCAAGCTGGTGAGCTCTGTACCTGTTCTGGCACCATCAGGAATCAAACCAATCCATACAGACTGGCATCGCTACGAAACACAACAGGCAGCATGTGAAGCTGCACATTCAAACAGGGTAAAGGCTGGCATGCACAACCAGACTGGCAATTTCCCTGCCGTAGCAGTGCTCCGGGCCACTGGCCAGAGCCAGCAGGAACCTTAGTGGGAAGGGCTGGCCCCACACCAGCTGCAGCAGCCCCCTCCCTCTGGCACCTGCAGAGCCCTCTGCCCACCCAGAGAGGACATCGCTGCACAGGACCTTGCTCTGCATGGGCACACACACCCCCCCTCCCCGACTGGGGTTACTCCTCGGGCTCATGCACCCCCAGGGACCCCTCTACACCGCCAGAGCCCCTCCTTGGTGCTCCTCACAGCCAGGACCTTCTCCCCATGGTGGGGAACACGCTTCCCACAGCATCCAAGGTCCCTCTGAATGTGGCAGTGCTGTCAGCACTGTGCATCAGCCAGATGCACTTGGCCTATGCTCCCGCCACCAAACTCTATCTTCCCTTCATTATTCTCAATTTACATATATCTTTAAACAGCCAGTTGTAAAGCTTGTCAAGACTCTGGCATCAGAATGATTTCAAATCTTTTAATCTAGGATTTTTGGGGGGGGTTTAATTAATTTATTTCTGACCCCCCTATGGATATTCCACTCTTCACTGATCTGCTGATCTCTCTTAAATATTTAGACACTTTTAAGATAAGCTCTTTTGCCAGTGATGAAACTTGCAGAGTTCAAACAGCAGTGGCCTGTTAACTGAAAAGATTATTCATAAGATACCTGAGCTTTAATGACTTTAAAACCAATATTTTTGGTATCATAAATGTGTAGAAATTTTCCATTAGAAAAAATTTATTTAGCTAAAGGCTAATGGACAGAATTTGTAGGTTATGTATGTATCCCACTTAAAAGTTTCCAACATTATCATTTCGCATCTAGCTAGTTAAATCAGGGAGGGGGAGAAATCAGTGAAATATTAAATATGATTTAGCAAGTATGTCCAGTATGGAAGACTACACAAACTGCATAGAAATAAAAACCTTTCTGAAACACTGAGGAGATGCTTGTAATCAAATACTTGCTTCTGCCCCTCCTGGAGATGGGAGTGCTATGTACAAACACCATTTTGCACCACCAAGCACAAAAGAAAGTTCAGTCCTACAAAAACTCCTCCCCTGGAGCAGCTGGGTTCCTCCACATTACGTTTAAGTGAAAGGAGCCAGATATGGTTTAGGAGTCTCTCTGTGCTGGTGACAATGTGCCCTGTCACCCACCTCTGAGGAAGCAATTCACATTTTCTGCAGGGGCTCTGGGGTGGAGGCAGGTGCCCCTCATTTGTTACTGCTGAGGTTTCATTGCCTGATTTCTTGCCTTATAAAATAGATTGAGTTTCTGCCCACATGTGAAGAGTTAATTTATGTCTAGTGCAACACATGAATATATTGCTAAAAATGTTTTAACTTTTTAAAACAAAGTCACTTGTGATCCTATTGTGAACTGCAATGATTTCTTTTTTGATTAAGTTCGCGGTACCGTTTGACTGAATATACAGTTAACATTATTTCTTAAGCAAAATATTTACTGGGGCAACGCAGATGCTATATATATAAGTTTTATATAATATTACTAGTTTCAGGTGACAGTCTACTTGTAATCTAAACCTCACTTTTTTTCTGAGAGAAACTTTAGAGAGTATAAAACATGGCATAATAATCTAATCTTCTAAATTGATGTTTCTTTTCTTTAGGCTTACAATAGCATGGATCATCTGAAACATTGCCTGCATAAATGTATCATTTGTCACAAGCTAAAAACTGTCATCATTAAGTTGATTAATCAAATGCTGTTCTAAAAGATGGATTGAAACACAAAACACTCAGCCTAGTGCCATATAATGAAGAGATTAATTTGAGGCACAAGACAACCAATTTAGTATAACTCTATGTTCATGCTTTATTTAGAAAGCCATCAATTAGTATATTTTCCTTGATGTACTGTTTTGTCATTCTAAACAATGTAAAGGCGATTTGCTCCGAAGTCAATTTGCTTTCTGTAAACAGAAAGGATTGGTTAAGCATCTTCATGCTCTGTGATTCTACAAACTGCCATCTTAATATGCAGGGCACAAAGAAAATTAATCATGGGGTAAAATGCACAGTGGAGTTACTCCTCTCAGGTTAGCACTAATTTCCTTTCGATAATGTAATTATAAGTCTGGTAGCAGGAGTGACAGTAAGGGAAGTCTCAAAAGTGCTTCAGTCCTTCATTATCTTGGATCTCTCTCCAGGATTAATACAGTCTATATGCAGACACGAGTCTCTGCCCCAAACAAAGTTGCAAAGACACTAAGCTTTTATTATTTAAGAAAGTGAAAAAAAATGAAATGGTGTGTTAAGGTATCCTTTCCTGGCCCTTAGTAAAAATCACAGGGCTCTGGTGGATTAAAAGTATATACAGCACCACTGCCTTCCCTTCAGAAACGCTTGATATCTCAAGTGATATTACTAATCAGCATCCGGAAAAATACAACCATTTCATCATCAAATCATTCGGCAGTGCTCGGATAGTGCAATGAGTTGATTCGTCACGCCAGGGACCAAGTCTGTCACAGGCCTGGGTGTGCACAAAGGCTGCCGAGGCCACGGCCACGCTCCGCCGGGCTCCGGCCATGCCCCGGCTCCCGAGGGCCAGTACACAGGGCTGTGAGCCACGGCCCAGCCAGGGGCCTGCCACACGCAGGGCCAGGGGTGCCGGTGCTGGGGGCTCCAAGGGCCTGCCCAGAAAAGCAGAGTGACTCGCAGCAGCACTATTTCACACACGATGCAGGCCCACGGACTCCTCCTCACCCAGCTGTGGCAGCTCACTCCGGGATGGACCCCGAGCAGGCCACAGTGGCATTCCCTGCCACAGGCAATGCTCACACACACAGGCACAAGGACACACAGTCTCCTCATTACGCTAAATAAGGATTTTTAAAATGTTAACTTATCAAAAATACACTAGAGGAAAAAGAAACAGCGTGGATGTTACCCCCTACTAATGAGGCACTAATGCATAATTATTATAATACACATGCTTCTCTCCACAGAGGAATATTTATAAACACTGAAACAGTTGAGTTTGCACTGGAGTCACATGTACAAATTGTTTTTTCTCCTGCAGTTTGTGGGTTAAGTCTGGGTTTTTTTCTTACACCAGTGACATTTAATGCTTTTTGTAAGACTATATGAAATCATTTAAAATACTGGTGAAACCCGGGCTTTTACTGCTTGCTGCCCTAAATGAGAATATAAAGAGAAAACATTACAACTAAAGGCATAGCTGTTATTAAAAGTATTCAATTACACCAGGTTTGGTTTCCAAAAGCACGAGTTTTAGAAGGGAACAGCAGTGGAGCTACCAAAGGAAAACATGACACTAGGTGTGACTGAAAGGTGCACAGGAGTCAAAAAAAAAAAGCTACAGCGATGCTTCCCACTCCCTATTCTCTCTCTCCCATGCCCAGAAGTTGCTCGATGTCGCCCTGGTTTTTCTACTGTTCTGTGTTTTTACTTTTGTAGTAGAAGTTCTCACACACTTTCTGTAAACATGGTCATGTTTTGTTATCTGTACTTTATTGTTTTTCATTCCATTATCCTAGGCAGAGACAATTGATGGATTTTTCCTTTGACCAGTGTGATTGAGGGGTGGTAATTTCTCCCTCCAATCCACGGTGGTTCTTAAGAAGATATAAAATAAAGTTCGGGGTCTCACCCCACTCTCTCTTTTTCTTGCTTCCCACCTGGCGAGGTCTGCGTGGTTTTTTCGTGTCTGTGTGCGACAGCTCATGGCAGACACAAGCAAAACCCCCAGATGCTGAACCCCACCAAAGGTAACTCCCACCAGCTAAAGCCCATTCCCCAAGAGGAGGATGGAGATAGGTGGTCATCACTCTCCACCTCAGGGCAAGAGAATCTGTGGCTGCCTGCCAGGGCATCCAAATGCCTGTTCTTGCAGTGTGGCCTTGCTGCCCTCTTCTCTCCTGTTAGTTCAGCAGGACTGGAAACCCTGCAGGTGGGTGACGGTCTCCACTGCAGGTGGAGAAGCATCTCTGAGGCCAGGTGGCACAGGACGGCAGCAGAACCAACCCAGATGTGCTCCACAGCACACCAGAATCACTGGCAAGACCGCCTGCATCTGGGTGGAGTTTGGGCACAACTGCATGGCTAAGTAAAAATAAATTTCCGTGAACATTTAAATTTGTTGAACGATCCCAGTAAAGTGCCCAAGTCAGAGCCAGAAAAGTAGACCTAGCTAGGCAGAGAAGGCAGGGTTGCATGTCAATCAAAGCTGAATATCAATAAATTGCAGTATATTAAAGAGGAAGACAGACACCCATTCAACATGCCAGTGCAGCCATCCTCTGTACCTTAAATTTGTAATGAAGTTCACCATACTAGATGCCAAACTCATTTAACTGGGTATAGCTTATGGACCACATTAAATAATATTAACCGGGAAAACATATCAAGGGGAGTGAAATTAGGGATACAAAAAGCTCTTGTGGAAATGTAAAATATTAAACCACTATATATTTTTCTGCTGCCTAGATGTGCTGTACTTGAGGAAACATTCTCCATCACCTTGACAGCATGCTTCCTTTCTGTATACTGAAGTTTATTTACCTGAATTATTAATGTTGCTTTTGTTTGTAGCTATATCTTAATTTTCTTCTTTTCATTCACCTGTCATGATTGTTTTGATTCACATCCCAGAATGATGCACAAAATATTTCCTTTGGAAACACTGTAGTGTCACCAATATTTTTGCTCTGTTAACAGATTATTCTGTCTTCACAGTAAAACCAGATCATTCCTTTTTTTTCCATGAAAACTGTCAATCACTGAGATTATGCTTTAAATGTATTGAACGGATAAAAGATAGAATTTAAACTACGTATCATATGTCAGCAGAGAACACCAAGTGCCCTGCAAATAAGGAAAGCACACAATTCTCTCCTTCTAAATGAAAAATATGCTCACAGCGGGAAACAAGGTATCCTCAAACAATTAGTAACTATCATGACAAAATTCTTTTGCATATAATGTAGAATAATGCAGCTGCACTACTGTATTTATTATTTGTAGAAAGAAGCAGAACCAAACCCTGTGGATTTTATTATACATTCAGTCATATTTATTGTTTCTTCTGCCTAGGCTAAAATTCTGGAAAGCAGAAAGATACATTTGTGTTTAAATAGTGGGTTTTTTATACATCAAGAGCTGTTAAAAATGGAGGTGAAGGATTGCAGTAATTAAAGAAATGTCAAATGGATGTCCACAAATTTTATAGTGCAGGGAAAAAAAAGAAAAAAAATAATGATGCTGTAGTGGGAGAACATATAGTTTTAGTTATATTTCTTTTAAAATATGTTCTAAAGTTTCTCTTTGGAGTGCAGAGTAGAAAGAGGATTTTACTAATCTAGGAGTTACCTGGAATTCTTTTTTTTTCTTCCACACCCCTTCTTTTTTTAAGTATAATGTCTAACCAACTTGTATACAAAATTCAAACAGATTCTCCTGAACGCACAATATGGAAACACCATATGTACAAACAGCACACAATTTCAAACAGACCAGGCTCATTGCAAAAAAACTTTTTTTTTTATTTGCCTTTGATTTCTTTCAGAAGGATAAAATGAAAGGGACAGTGATACATATTTTAAGCCCTGTGAATTCACAATGGGGCTTTAGAATAAAGAGGTAAAAACCTTTGAACTAAACAAAGGTCCATCACAGTGCACTTCTTTTTCACAAGCACCTTATAAAGAAAATTATGCCAGAGAGAGGGCCCAGCTGGCTTTTGCCACTACACCTCTCGTCCACAACACCCCAGCATCCTTCCCAGCCCCTATCAATCTCCTGTATGCCATGTCATTGACTCCTCTTGGACCTGATCTCTTATCTCATAGAGCTGGTTTTTTAGTCGAATGCCCTGTGAAAGTATCCACTCATGAGCTTACATCTGAGTGTCTCTTTGTACTAAGCAAAGCCTGTAGTCTAGCAGGCTGCATTAACTTGATTAAAGTAGGACCACAGACAGTTACTTAGGCTCTTACTTTGCTCTTAGATTAAAGACAAGGAGGCCTCCTTCTCTCAAGGTTTTTTCCAAAACTGCTACTTTCAAAAGGGTCAGCAAAAGACAAATGCTCTTATAACAGAAGGAAAGAAGCTTTTATAACAAATGATTTCTAATTGCTCCTTTGTTCCAAAAAAGACAGCAGTTATATCAGCTGAAACACAACAATCCATCAGCATTTCTTGATGGAAAGCTTGTACATAGGCTTGCGAAGAAAGAGCTTTCTGTAAGTTCCAGTAATTTCAAAAACATTATTTCCTTGTAAATAACACCTTATTTAATCCACTTAAACTCAGAACATAAGTACATATGACTGGCTGTGCATAATAGTCTACTTTCACTAGTGGACCGTAGAGCTGCTTGTGCATTTCCTCCATTTCAGCTCTAAGGAGCAGAATAGGGAAAGTGCTCTGCCATGGGTTTTGTATCCATGTATAACATTTTATATTCCTTAACAAATAAATTTTAGCAATGAATCAGTGGGCTAGATTCTGATCTAATGCCATGGACTGGATTATTTCAATGTTACAGATGCACAAGGGTTACGAACAAAAAAAAAACAACCAGGGTCACATTTGCAGCAGATAGCTGCTAAAAACATCACTGGCTTTGGGGGAAAAAAAAAACAACACTTTTCATGCTTAACTGCAAAATTGGACAACAATTCTGCAGAATAGATTTATATACTTTTCAGAAAGAGTCTACTAATTAGCAAAGAGTAGCAATTTTAGATTTTCTGTAAACAGTGTGCAAGTATGCACCTGTATCTGCATTCATGCACATGTCCAAATGAAGCTTCTTATTCCTAGGTGAGGCTCAAAGTTCATTCAGCCACCACCATGGTGGTGCTCCTGCTCAGGCCACACATAGCAGTCTCTGCACAACTCTAGTTACGAGCTGGGCTTTGAGGGTGCTTTGCTCTTACTGTGGATGCCAGAAACAGTCATGAGCCTGAGACTACTGCTACAAAGCTGGGAAACCGTTTTAAGTCCCAGCCTAGTGTATTAAAGATATATGTGGATAGTTTGGACAGGAGAGAAAGAAGCGGGGGTTGGGTGGTGCACAGCCTGGGATCTGCAGAGAGGGAAAGCATATCATCAGTGCCATGCTCTGCAGGAAGGTGCTGCATCTCATTGGTCTTTAGCTGAGGGTCCCGGGAGGTGTGGGTTCAATTTTCACATGATTTTTGTTACAACACCAATAGGGAGATTTCAAAAGGTGTGTGGATGCATGAGGATGCAGAAATCTTAATGCACTTTGAAGAGCCCAAGTACCTGACACTTAAAGATGCATTTGTTTTAAAATCGTGGTGGAGGCAGACCCAGCAGAGAGAATGCTGGATAAGGCCCTTCTCTTACCTCTGTGGTATGAGGTCATCTTCATTCTCACTGGCTCAGTTGGCTCTCTGCTTGGCAGACCACCTCTGCCAGCACCCAAAGGTGCTACCATAATTCCAGAGTCCCCCTCCATCAAGAGGATGGAATAATCCTCATTACAATCACTCCTACTGCCCTGCCCCACCTGAAAAATCTCTTGGCACCCCTGCCCTCTACTTAGCTGGCACCACAGACTTCCTCCCTCCCTCCAGAAACAGGGAAGGTGACTTTCTGGGGCAGGAGCTATGTAGTGCCTCTGTAAAGTGCTGCAAACCTTTGTTACAATAGGAATAATTATTACTGCTAGAATATAATGTTATGAATAAAGCAATGAGACAGCTAATGGCACTTCTTTGAAAAAGAAAAAAAAAAAAGAAAAAGGCAAACAGAAAACTATTTTCCCCTTGGGGAAAAAACACCCCAGAACATTGATTACTCTTAAAGGGACTCTCTCAACTTACCTTTGAGGACTCCCATTGATCTCAAATCTGTTTTCCCTCACAGGCAAAAAAAGATACGTATTCTCTTGACATTCTCCTTTCTTCAGTAGACTGGGCTAACAGGAGTACTTTTATTTCAAATATGCATGTAGCTATGATGTACTCTGGACTCAGTTTATGCCCCTCTGTACAATGGCACTTTGAGAAACAGCCTTTCTATCAAGGTATGCAAAGGGAATGATAACAACAGCGTTCCCTTTGCTAGTCACAGGACTTGTATGTGACTGAGAGCCCACATGTGCTCAGAGAGAGAAAAAAAAGTGAAGTTGATTTCAGGAAATCATTTCAAGTGGCACCAACTCTTTTGGGATCTGTAAGGTTAAGGGTAGCAAGGGTGCCAGCTAAGGTCCAAGTTGCCAATGAAACACTTGTACAGATCACAATATTGATAAATACATAACCTTACTTGACAAAAAACAAAAACAACAACAAAACAAAAAACCACAGATACCAAAAATAACTCGACAAAAATAAAAACCACAACAGGAACAAGGTGGTATTTAGTTATAGGATTCTTTAAAAACCATTGTTAGTAAAACAGGATTTCTACCACAACCAAAAGTCCTATCTTTAGTTAGTCTTTTGGTAATTCAACAACTCCAATTTCATCAAACAGGGACTATATCTCCAGGAATTCTGACAAAGGGACCCCACATTATTGGGATGATTATCCACTTACAACTTAAAGAAACTCACAATACTGGTGACAGACTAAAGATAGACATCTCTGAGAACATCAGGAAAAGAGAAAGCAAGTGTAAGAGGGTACATAAGAGAAACAGAGTATGATATAAGTATTCACTCATATGAGCAAAGAGAAGACAATTATACCTGGCAGTATTGTGGAAAGTGGAATTGAGGTCCTGGTGTCAGACTTGAACCTTCTTGTTTTCCCTCCTTTCCTTGTACTTCTCTCTTTCAATATGTGTAGAACTCATAGCAATACAGGAGACCTATACTGATTCTCATGGAGTCTTTTTAGATGCACATGTGCAAAAAAAGGGCACTCTAAACTAAGAGCATTGTTTGGGGCAATACCATCAGAAGATAAAAAAGATTAATGCTGGGCTGAGCCAGTGGAGCAATAGATGGCTTCTCCCACAAACACAAGGGAGGTGCCAGAGACCCATTACCTCAGAAATCCCACATGGAGAATGATCATCCATAGGTACCAGCTCCTCTCAGCTTTCTGGGCTTGTCCACAGAGACAGATTTATGGAGCATAATCAGAAGGCAAAATGCCCAATGGTGCATTCCTGTCCCATACCTATTACAGGGTAACAGTCACTGAAGTGGCAAAGCATAGAAGCAGACTCATTCAGGAGCATTTAAATTAACTGCTGATCAAGTCCATTTATCTTCTTTAATAACTGCTAACAGCTCCCACCTGACTCACCCAAGGCACCCTAGGACAACCTCACTGTTTAACTCCTGCAGCTTCACACTGATCTTCTGCTCCAGCAGCTGGGCTGTGAGTCAGTGAGTTGCCTGGCTCTACACAAGGAGCTCTGTGTTACAGCCATTCCCATAAGGAGAGCTGAAAGGAGCTCCTGGGCCAGTGGCAGGTTGTAAATAGGAAACCTGAGGGTTGGCCAGGGACACTAAGTGCAGTAATCACGCATGGGCAATAACTCCGCACTCCTTCAGGTGCAAAGTCAAAGACAAAATCCCGTTTATTGCGCAGTCTGAATTCCCTAAATACCCCACAGAACAGGATATAACATCATGTAAACAGGAAAGATGTTCACCACAGTGTCTCCCTATCACCTGGAGCAGTACACAGACATTGCCTATTATGGAAACAGGTAAATAATACCCTATAAGGTCACAAACTACAATCATCACTTCTCACAGGTCCAGCTTTGTCCACAAGCCACAAACCTCTCTCCGCCCATCCCCGGTGACCCGGATACAGTCCCAGGGTCACCTCCAGGCCCAGGAAAGAGGCTGTCTCTCTGGCCTTCCGGGCTTATCTCTCTATCACCACATAGTGTAACCCAACAATTAAGGACATTGAGGTGGTGTCCTGAGGCCTTGATGGGAGCCAGCCTCAGCTTAAGGGTCCTACTCTGGACAGCATATTGGCCCTCCTGGTGAGGGATGTGGAGGTCCAGCTCTCCAAGTCTCGTTCCCAGTCTTCTTCGAAGCCTCCAACTGTGCACCCAGGGCAAATCCCATGTATGCATGAACTCACTCAAATATACCAGCCATGGTCTTTCTCCAGACACTTGAAGTCCCTGGTCAAGAATAGGTTAGTGATTGCAAAGACCTCCAGCCTTCTTCCTCCCAGAGCTGCTATCTAAGGCCAGCCAGCCCCCTGCTGAGTCACCCCACCATATACTTGGAAACAGCTACCATTATCCAAGAGCTCCAGCAACATCCTGGAGCTTGGGAAGAAGCTTCTTCAGTCAAGGGGCCCATGGGGAGGCTGCGCACACAGCTGGAGGACAATTTGGGCTGGAAAGTGATTACCTCACTCAATCTCACCCCACCAGAACAGGGCCAGCCCAGGTCCTGCTGCACTTTCTACAAGACTGCTCCTATCTGCTGCCATGAAATTCAGCCAGACCTAGGCACTTCATAGGGCAAAAAACCCTTTTCGTAGCTGTATAATTCACCTATTTATTTTGGCTTTCACACCTTCCTGCTTACATTTGCTGTGAAGGCAGCAGAGCTGGTGCACAGCATTTTAGTGAATTGATTGCCCAGGTTTTATTTTAGTCTGAAAGCAAAGTGATGATATACACATATGTGTAATGTAGCACAAAGGCGTGTTTACTGAAGCATGCCACCATGATGCTCCAGTTAAAAAAATAACAAGCAACAAATCTGTTTCATCCCCAGCCATACATTAGAAACTATATCTAGCTGCTATTTAGATCATGCACAGCACTTTTGGGTAAATACGGATTCGCATTACAGTCCTCTGATGTGTCTCCACAGCAGTAGATGGCTAGGGGTTAAAAACTGTGTGCCTGCATGTGCACTGCGTGTGTGTGCGTCTGTGTGTGAGCATGCTCGCTACAGGCTTTAAATAATATTTTCTAACATTTCTTTAAAATTTCCTTAATTTACAGTCACTGAAAATGAGGTTTCAAAGCAACCATTGAGTGGGAAGCTGTTCCTCAACAGACACTCATGTAAATATGTTACTTTAAAAAGAAAAAAAAACCCAGTCCTTTCCATCTCTACCAGTGAAATGGCTACAAATGGGCTGCCATTAACTTTTGTTACTTGAGTAGGTGCCTGTAAAGGGCCAGGTGGTGTTTATGCAGATGAATGAGCATGTTACAATGTGTTCTTCCTTTTGGATAAAACATTAGCGTATCAGATGTGACAAATCAGATGTTCATCTTCCGCACTTCTGCATTATTTTACATTGAGAATTAGATAATGTGCTGGCTTAGCTTTTTACTTCGTGGTTTTTTCCCCCCCTTCTTCTCCTCAAGAATAATTTTATACACAAAGTTCTTCCAACACTCTGCATAATCATAGTCTCACTGTATGTCTAACCAGCAAGGTATTATGGTAATTGTGTATTTCCAGGTAGCGAGCTTTGCATCAGATGGAAGTGTACATTGTTTAACACACTGCATAATTATTGTGAAATAGAAATAATGGACCTACATGTTCAGGGGGGTTTTAATTCTGTTTCCCTACCAGAGCAGCAGAAAACTCTTGTGTCTCCAGCAGCAGTGGAAGCAAGATAAATATTAGAGTGTCTTACAACCAGAGGTATGCAAATAATTGAATCCTAAGTTCAGTGGCTAAACTGAAAAAAAAATAACCTTTCATTTTAAGCTAACAAGAAAAAAAGGTATTTGGGTTTCATAAGAAGAAGAAATAAATAGTATTTTGTGCTTATGAATAGTTTAGTTGTATTTAGCCAAATCTGGTGTCAAAACATGATCCTTAGATCAAAAAAATCAGGACTTTTAACTTTAAAAAGAATCCAAAAGCTGTTTTATTATGTCATTTTGTCTATTTTTGTATCTCTGAAAACATTTGAAGATTTCAGTCTCAGCCATCAGGAAGCGGCATTTTTAATGAGCAGATTACGTGCCTGAGATATTTCACTTCACTCTGATTCAAATGTTCAAAATTAATTTCAAGTCTCTCTGACAACTGGACCACAACTGTCCTTCCATTTTTATGTTATTTCTTTACTCTGTCAAATCAGGAGAGTTTTCCACTTCAAGGAAGTTGAATATATTCAGCAAATGACGTAGTCGTGGCCCATATGCCCTGTGTATTTTGCTATTAATTGTCCTCAAAGAATTGATATCTGCATAGTTACTCTGCCCTGGTCTTAAGCCCTGCACAGACCCAATTCCTTTCTTTACCAGAAGCACAGGCCAGCCTAGGAGGAGAACTAAGGATCCACAATTCCTTGTGCTGGACAAGTGCTATAACAGTGCCCAGTGCAGCTAAATCCAAGTACATTCCAGGTGTGGGGCCAAACCCATACCATGGAAATTCATTTGGTGGGAATAATAAATTGGTGGCTGATTGCACCAAAAACACAAATTGTGAGTACAAGGCTAGGGGTTTGTACCTGTCTACCTGTGTAAGGGCTCAGCAGGCCCCATGGTTGCAGAAAGTCTTTGCTGCACATGGGTTTCCCAAGCGCTGCCTGTGGGAAATGAGCACCAATGGGATGCTGCAGGGAGGACTGCACAGCAGAGACAGCCGTGTGGGATTTGTAGGGTAAAGGAAGACCAGGCTCTCCTTGCACCACAGAAACCTTTTCTTGACAGAATGATGAGTCCCTCCAGGGGCTGAGAATGCCCCAACTTGCCCAGGGTCTGGCTTAACCTCAGTGCAAACAAATCATGGGACTAGAAAAATTCTACCAGGGTGATGTACTTGTTTTTCAGTATTAAATAGATGCATTTATAATTTGCCAAGCTTCACTTTATTTGAGTGACACCAACAGAATACACAACTGCTCCAGTCAAATGCACAGCTCATTTCTGTCTACATCTTGTAGGCAACGTGTTCAAATATATTCAAAATCAAGGCTGCAAAAGAATTTCTCATCATCAAAGACAGCAGCTTTAGTTCCCATAATTGTGTTGTTTTGTCCAAGGCTGAAAGGATAAAACAATGCTGCTGGGGGACAGCAGTCACAGTACCTGTGTGGTCTCACTTCATGTGTCACACAACCAATCCCAATGCAGCTGCTGTGCGTGGCCTCATAAGGATAACCTAAATTTAACTTCTGCTTGCAGAGGAGCCTCAACACACCTGTGGGGAGCATTTGCTCCCATAGCCCTGAAAGCCACAAGCTATTAGCCAGTCCTTGGTTTGACCACCCCAGTCTCAGGAGCTGGTATTGGGCACCCTGTGGTTCTTACCAGCTCCAGACTGATTTATAAAGGGTTGACTTGATCTCCCTGGCAAAATTACAGGAAAAAACTCTAGCCAAACTGTTGTTAATATGACACCCTAAAACTGGACTCCAGTTAGGGGGAGACTTTTCATTAGGAGCTACACGTTTTCAATCAAGTGAGGATGTCACTCAAGCTCCAGTTCTCTCTGATATATCAGGTACAGGAGGTGCACACTGTGCACACTGAGGATGGGGGCAAGCTCAGAAGTGTCTGTGCAGTTGCAGGCTGGGGGACGTGCCAACAGTGTCTCTCACATCACTGGGACCCTGCGCAGGCCAGCACCTGGAAAGATGGGCAGCACAGACATCTCTGTTCTCTCCAAAGGCGCCCTTCACATCCTAAGGATTGTGAAGAGTTATTTCTCCTTTACTTCCAAGTGCATTATTGGGGCAAGGCCAGTAGCATCACCCTTGAATGCACATTTCTTCTTTCTACAGCCTTGTTCTGTCTGGGCTGCACATTTGCTTGCTCCCTACCTTCTTCTGGGATTAGTAAGAGAAGGCTATGCATGTCTGCTGCTTTCTGATCTAGCCCTGTCCCCAGCACCCAGCTCAAATAAACACAAGAGGAAAAGCTCATCCCATGTCTCTTGGCTGGAAAAGACCCACCCTCCAAGCACCTCAGCACTCCACAGCTAAGGTTCTTCTCGGGGAAGGAAGTGACCATGTTCCATGATTTTCATCAGTACCAATGGCCTCCTTATCTCTATGAACATGTCCAGAAAATACCCCAGGGCAAGTATGTCCTCATCTCACACCCAAAACCGAAAGTTTACATCAAAGCACAGCCTCACCAACACAGATGTTATTTGCTGTTTAAGGAATCCTACTGCAAAAGACTAATAGTTATTTTACTCTACACAGAGCATTGCCACAATGAGAGCCAGGAGCTTTTTTCCTATTCCATGTGACCCTGGCAGCAGCATTCTCTTTTTAACTTACTTAAGGGAAGTGCTGCTGGGGAAAATATAACTAATGAAAAACAGCCATCGTTTTATCTTCCTGTACATCATCGTGTTGGTTTTATTTAAAAAAAAAAAAAAGGAAATAAAAAAAAAAAAGAAAAAGAAATAAAAGAAATCAAACAATAAGAGTTATCAGTCCTCATCCATGGCTTACTCAGATTTGGTTTAACACTGCAGGTCTCAGCATGTATAACTCTGATTTCTGCTAACTGGTCTCAGTCTAGTATTTTCACACCTTTTTTGTACTAAATGCTTACAACTGGTCACTCCACTAGAAACTGTCACCATGACACCTTTATTTAGAATTTTAACAACACAAAAAGCACCAGAAATGAATCTCAAAATAATAATCTTTTATTGTTTGCATTGCAATAAATTCCTGCAAATGCATCCCATTATCTTTTTATACAATTAAACACATAATGCCTAACTGTTAAGGTATCAGCCCAGCTGGGTACAGATGCAGTCTGCTGCCAGTCTGAACAGACCTTGGCTGTCTTTTAATAATTACCTGAATAAAAGAAAAATAATGAAGTGCTGTAGTTTGTTCATCCAAACTGGTAAAAAGCTGTTTGCAAAGAATAACTACAAGGGGAGTGAGACATTGGGCTTTGCTAATAAATAATTCTCAGAAATATCAGTTCTCAATTTACTACTTGTACACCATGGGCCAGTCAAAACTTGCCGGATGAGCCAATTTGCCACAGCTCTTGTTTTGAGTCTTTGTGAAGCTGCTGCGTGAGCACAGTGGGGGCTGCTTGCATCTATCCCTGGAGTCAATCAGTGGGCCTTTGTTTCCCGCTGGTCAAAAATATCAGGTGGCTCTGAGAGTCTAATTATCAATGAAAAATTAAATTCAGTACAGGAACATAGCCAGGAGTTGCCCCCTGCCTTCTGCCCTCATTCATGGGGTGTGAGTATCAAGATATTTGTTATAATTCAAAATGTATTCAGGCCAAATTGGGAACTTCAGGGGTGGGAAAGACAGAAACCTAAATGTGAAAACAAGAGTTGAGAACCTCGCTGGCACATCAGCAAATTTCTCCTTCTACTCCCTTAGCAAAGGGGATGTGCATCTCTAATTATGCAGAGTTTTCGCCAAGGCACTGCCCGTTAGGGATTTCTCATTGGGAATAGATTAAGCCAAGTATATACCTAGGTGATTCCATGACTTTCTGGCCTTGGGGAGGTTTGTAAGTTAAATACACTACCAAATCAAGTCTATTTCTCTCAGAACTGGAACAGGCAGAAGCAGAGACATCTGTCAGGGCACAGAGATTAAACCCCTCAGAGGAGGAGCTTTTTGCCCAGAGACAACAGTTTGGCACTGCAAATCACAGAAACCAGAAGAAGCCAATGTAAACAGTCTCTGGATGAGACATTATGAGTAGAGGACAAGACAAAACCACTAGAAATAATGAACAATGGACAGGTACAGGTGTAATGTGCATCCATCTCCCATTCAACATGCCAAGACAAACCAGGCATCTCAGATGTTTGCCATGGAGCAGGTCTGGGCTCCTGCTTACACTGGCCTTTCTACTTACTTGAGTTGTAAGTCAATCCAGGAAAACACACCTGAACACGGCAGACTGTATTTGTTTACCTGTTGATTGTTTTCTAGCAGTCAACACTCATGATTTTTCACAAGGGGTGAATCCACTTCCCAATAGGACAATAACCGCTGAAGCAGAGAGGGAGGCGCAACACAGATCTGCGGGAGCTAATAGAAGGCATTGTCTCTGCTCCTTCACTTGCCCACCACTATCCTTGCTTTTGAACACGTATATGAAATGCTCCCACCTCTCCAGGTCATGGGTGAGAAATCATTTGGAAAGCTGTCCTCACCCACAGATGGGAGGGGCTGCACACAGCCCCAGTTGGGACCCCTCCAAGGCATTCCCACCAACCATGACACTGAACTTTACCTTCTTACTTCACAGATATTCTTAGTAAACGTTGTGTTGTACCCAAAGAAGTAAGCGCACACTATTCATGGGGGAGCGGTGCTTCTGTGTGTGTACGTACCCTATGTCACACATCTTTTGATTACAAGATGTTTGGTTTTGCTTAGGGAAACTGATGTATCAGGAGTAAAGGATCCTGGGACAGAAAGGCTTACAAGAGCGAACAAAAGAAACTGAGACAGTGCTGATGAGCAGCACGAACATGGCTGTACCAAAATCTTACAACTCTTGAGGCTCTTAAACCACACTTGCAGCAGCACAGCAAGGAACTCTGCCAGCAAATTTCAGGTGGCTAAAAACCTTTTCTGTCAGAGTGATTTCCCCCTACAAAATGCATGGTAAAACAGATCATTTTCTGTTCAACTCTTCAACATTTCTGTTCAACATTCAACTGTTTCATATCTCAAGAGAAGAAGACAGATCTACATCACTTACTTCATACGCAAATATGTTAAATTAGTCCAGATTATCTTTCCTCTGTGCCTGGGCACTAGATGTCCTTGTCCCCTCTGTGTCTTTCTTTTTCTGCAAGAAAATTTTTAAGTGTTTAGTTAAAACACCTTCAGTCTGCAAGCCTTCCTAGTTAAGCACCTAGTTATGCTACTAATCACTTCCAGCTCCTCCATCCTTGACGCCCAAGATGAAGTATGGCAACTGCTCAGAACTGTCCGTCCTGAGAGCTTTTCTAGACAGAACTCACTCAAAGGAGAAAGTTGACCTCCTAGGCACCAAGTGGAGCAACCACCTTCACACCAGACTTTTGACTAGCAGAATACTATGCATTCATATTAATTTTGATTAGCCATGTGGTTTGGACACTAATTTTCCTTATAAAGCCCTTGGAGACTGCACTGTAAACACACAGCAGATCAGAGTGGTGGGAGGGTAGAAGTGGATGGATAGAAGGTTCTTTTTCGTTCATGGTTTAATTGCAATTCCTGGTTGCCTCTCTTCTCACTGAGAGCTCAGTGGCAAACATTAAAGGCTTTCTGCAACACATGAAAACTCAATCCTATAGACTTTACTTGCACAGTGCTGTCACAGGGCTGTTCCACGATTAAAGGTTATTCACACGAGTAAGGGATGATGAGCGTACAGAAGCATTGCAGCACCAGCTCCAAAGCTGGCTCCTGCCCCAGCAGGATCTGCTGATAGCTCGTCCCCCTGCACCTCCTCTCCACCCTGGCTGCTCTTCTCAGGAATTGCAGCCTTGGATTCACCAGCCAAACTCGGCCAGATAAATACAGATAAAGTTGTTCTTACAGCAGGCAAAATGATATTAAAAAAATGCTTTGAACAAATGCGTCTCAAGATTTTCAGCCCTTCTGCCATAAAAACTGAAACACCTCTAGATAGTTTTAAATGCTGTTTAAGGTTGCATCATACATTTTACATCATAAATTATTAAGTGACTTAATGGACAATGCATTAGAAGGAAAACAGGCAAATTACAGAATAATTTAACTGTTGCAAAGAAACAGAGCAACTTGCAGGACGTAAAACACTCTATTTTGACACAGAATGCCTGAAGCTAAAGCAATTAAGGCTGCAAAATATTGCCGGCTGACATGATGTGTATGTAAATTTGTCATTCATTGGCAAGGGTTTGTAACAATCACAGTAATGTGCACAATAAAACAACCATGTGGTATAAAATGATTTCTGCTAAGAGTACTTGGAAAATGGTGCTTATGTATCATTTAAGCATATCGCTATTATACACACAGTAGTAGTTTATTACAAAAGATCCCACTTCAATACTGGTAGCTCAAACAAAGATAGCCCTTTGAAATATTATTTACCATTGTTTGTGTGCAGGATCATGAAGGAAATTTTTTTTAAGTTCCTTTTAAGACCTCCTGCAAGATTTTCACCAGAGATTCAGATTCTAGTGAATCAGCCCCTCCAGGCTAGTTTAATAAAGCTCACAAACTCCCCACACTTTGCTAGGAGAGCTAGCAAAGAAAGAGATGCCTCAAAGATGCCAATACTTATATGGCTGAGTCTGTTATTTCATGTAAAAGTGAGAGCAGTAAAAGAGGCAATGAGACCTTTTGAGCCCCCATCAAAAGCCATAGATTTAACTATTGGTCATTCTGAGCTGTACATCTATACAAGCTGCCAACTCAAGGGCCAGGGAAGGCCCCCAGTGCCGAGGGCAAACCCAACTCTTTGGGTGCCCATGCTGCTCCCCAGAGGTGGTGGAAGGCAGGAGTTTTTTGTTCACTGAGATCTTTGTAACAAGGCAGGTAACACCTTACATCTTCTACTATGACCTCTACACAAAAATAAAAATGCAGTCCTGGGGAACCTGGGCCCAATCCCAAGCCCTTTATTACATAAAGAAGAGGAGAAGAGAGGACACTGGAGGAGTCTCGGATCCCCTCAGACTGTTTTCCCCTGTCCCAAAATTGCTGCTGCTGCTTTCCAGCTCTCTCCACCACTGGCACCAGGAGGGCACCTCGGGCTGCCTCGGACATGCTTGCACACTCCATCCCTTTACGGGCAGATGGGCACTATGGGTAACAAGTAGATTAAAAATACAGGGGACAGACCCAGATGAAAACAAACATGACACCCAGTGTAAGGAGCCCTGGATTTCTCTATGGGTCTGATGGGTCCATGGAGGTGGCAGGGTTCCCCATTTCAGCTCATTTTGCCCTGATGCACATCCTGCCAGCACAGTCCCACTCTGCAATCCTGGCTTGATCCTCCCAGCTAGACCAGGGCTCCTCAGCAACAGGAGACTGCTGAAAGCAAACCCTTCTCCAGCCAAACCTCCCCACAAATCTCTGAAATGTTGCCCCAAATAGCATCCTTCCTTCCAGCACTCACCGCCTAAAAAAAATCTCTTCACAAAGAGAGAGGACAAAACTGGTTTTCCTGTAAATTCCCTGTCCCAGGCTGGCTTGTCTTAATACCTTATAGGTGAGATTACTGACCAGAAGTGGCCCTCGTCATGGAAGGAGCATAAGTGAGGTCTTGTCAGAAACACTGAGCGTTCTGTGGGGTACAGGCAGCTTGGCTCCCAGTGACACCTTGACCTCCACTAGCATTCCCCAGCCCAGGTAAAAGAATTTCCCCAAACTGCCACATGCCATCTCTAGAACTTCACCAGCTTTCGTTTTTCCCAGTGTTTTCGCGGATGAGGAGAATTGTGCCCCCACTCTTTAGATACAATTTAAAAGACGCTTTATCTTAGGAATGCAACAAACTTCTGTTTTAAATTTCTGCTCTAGGCCACATTTCAAGAAACCATCCAAAAGACTACAATAGGCCTTCAATGGAGTGAAACATGGAATTTTCCCAAGACAAGAATTTAACATCACATCTATTGTCTTTGAACATCCCATTTGTGACATATAGAAAAGGAGCAGATACCCCAAAGGGCTGTGCTTTTTGACAGGCAAGAAAGAGGTGAGCATCCCCCTGGGATGTCCCTTTCCCTCCACTGCATCCTGACAGACCACCCTGATGAGGACAGTGGCAAGACAGTGACATTGCAAAAGGAATTTGGGGCAACTGAATTCCACCATGGAGGCTGCAAGCAGAGACTGAAGCCAGCATCTCCTCCCTTCCCACCAAAACACCAAGTTCAGCCAATAAAAACACCCTACAGTGCAGCTGCTCAGGACTAGCCTCTTCCTCTGGGCCTCTGGGCAGCTGTCACTAGAAAATCAGCATTTTCAAATGCCATGCCAGGGCAACTCCCAGCAAATGACGATGCTATAGCAGTTCCTTGATACATTACCTGTTTCTCACCCAACATCCTCACCCATTCTTTTCAAGTCCCTGTCTTGTAGTTTGATCCCAAAGGGTAGGAGAAGAGGCTGAGGGAAGAGGGTGAATTTTAAACCACCTCTCCGTATAAACAGAATAGGTTATGCATTGCTTTCTGAAGTACAGTATTAATCCCAATTGTGCCATAAAATATATATGACTCACTTGAGCCTTGTTCTCTGGTGAGTTATGAACTATTATGTCACTCACGGGATAAGTATTATGTCTCTTAAGAGACTATCACCTTTCCTCTATTTTATAATATAAAACTTCATTGAAATCTGCCGTGCCTGATATAAGCAACTTCTCATCATGCACATTAAACATTTTTCCTTTTACAGCTTCCCTCATTTAGCTGATATTCACATCAGGATGAGTTCTTTCAGATGCAGGATAAGCATAAATTACTATGTAAGAGAAGCAGTCATTTAGCAGAATTTTTTCTTTAATAAATCTGGTGATATTTATATTTCATCACAGAGCAGAAAGAATTTTTTTACACATTTAAAGATTTATTCCTGTAGTAAGTATCCAATTAATAGGGCTTTAGCATGCAGACAGGATTTGTATTTATGCTGAAGAAAATATGTTCTCATTATACTTTTATTCTCATGTTAGATTTATTGTGGGTTCCACTATAATTTATTTTAGTAGCTCCGTTTTCTAATTCTTTATATTTACATGTCTTTTCCAACAAAAATAATAATACATAAATAATACCTGACAACACTTTGCAGATTTTCTCTATTTGTATGCTTCAATTCTCCAAGCATCTTGGAATGGAAATGCTGTGAACTACAAAGGAAATCTCTATGTGATCTCTATTACATGAAAAATTATCATTTTTATATCCTCTTCACTCTGCCAAGTTCTTTCCAAGTTTCTGTTTGCAATGCATGAAAGTAGGCAAGTAATGGTAGCAAACCCGAGCAGGAGTACTCACTACACACACTTATATTTTCAATGTGTTGCTGCAATTAGTGGTGTCAGAGGACAGCCTGCTGCATTGCAGCAGAGAGTTCTTTCCTATTTACTGTCATATATATTTTTCCATAGGCTTTCTGGCTTGCTGCTATGGGATTTATGACAACACAGTCCTACCAGCACTAACCTGCAAACCACTGCCAAGAACAATGTTCAGTCGGTACACTTTGCCTAGTCCCTATCCCAGCCTTCCTGCTGGTGTGCAGTGGGATGGGAGCTTGAAACTAAAGTGAGACCGGCCTCACAGTCGCCTGCCGACATTTCCAACATGAGAAGATCTTATGCTGAGCAAGTTTCCATACATACTGCATCTCCTAACGGAAAGATTCCTATAGGGTGCTGTACAGCAGTTTTCCTGAGCCTGTGCTGTGTAATACAGCTTTCTTGTGCAGCCCATCCAGAGCTTTAGCCCCAGCACTAATCCCAGCAGGTCAGATCGACAGCAGTCAGGCAGGGCACAGGCAGTGTACGACTGGAGAAGCCAGCTGAGTTACACTGCAAACATAACACTGTACGTAAGAGCCAAATCTGGCCAAGTGCTGTTGCAGTAGATGTTGCTTTCATTTTGCAGTGTACCCTCTGCTGGGAAAAAAAAATGACTTTGTGTTAGATATCACATCTAATTATTCCTGTTGGGCTGGCCCACAGAAATGTCAACAGTGCATTGTAAGTGCTAATTGGGGTGTCCATGCTCTGCAGCAGATTTGGGATACAACACCCAAGACTGGGGAGGTTAAGCGTGCTTTAGAGTACTGTACTGTAATGAGCTTAGTCTCCATGGAAGAGGCACAGCTTTGCTACACACACTTTGTGCTGCATTGCCCGAGCCACGCATCAGTGTGCTGGTTAAGGCAGGCTGCCCGTGGCCACCACCAGTGACCAGGAAAGGTGAGCAGGATTCCCAAAGCATGCTGCCAAATGCTTGGCAAAATAGACTGAGGTGAAGAGAGAAGGAAAGAGAAAGAGGGAAAGAAGAAAGG
>VZTE01005845.1:2807158-2847158 GCA_013397775.1 Eulacestoma nigropectus | reverse complement strand
CAGAAATAAGCCAACCCAGAAGGCAGAGTAACACCTTCCCACAAGAAGATAAACCATCCTTGGGCTTTGGTTTCTTCCTGTGTTCAAACAAAAATGCCCTTGCTGCTGCAATAGTTTCCAGCTCAAACCACCCCTTGCACAGGGCACAGCAGAGCTCTGAGCATCACTTCTCTCTTCTGGTTTCACCACTGCCACAAGATGCTATCTTGTCATAGCCTCTGCACTTAGAAAGAACCCTTCCAGCTATGGTGGACTTTAGAGAAGTCCTGTATTTTTCTCTACTCATACAACCAGAAAAAAGATGGAGTTGGAGACAGGGCTTTTGGGGATGAGAGAGTCTGAGGTTCTGTGGCTTCGTGGTGAGTGATCATTACAAACATATTATGCCCTCACTCAGGCCCAACTCTCTGCCTCACGAAAACCCACAGAGCAGTATGTGACAGCCATAGGAAGCAGAGTTCCCAGGCACCCTGGGTCCAGGAGGCCAGGTTTGCTGGGGAGAAGCTTGGCTGTAACCCAGCTTGCAGGGAGACCTGAGGCAGCCAGCATAAATGCACATCAGAGTAGAGGAAATCCTGGTCCAGGGGACACCCTCATTGCACGTCTGCTGGAGGGCTCAAGCACTGTGCTTGAAGCCAGAGCTGAAGGCAGGGCTCGGGAAGAAGAGCAGATGGGCGAGGGAGAGAGGAGAAGCATAAAATTGATCGATGTCGTTTTATGTTCCCTTGAACACTGTAAACTAGAATATATCCCAACCTTTGCCCAGGGGACAACAGGGACAAGCAGGGTGGCACACTTCTTACAGCCCTGAAATGGAAATGGGAGCAGAGGAAAAGAACAGGACAATTGTGCCAGCCCTGTGTAGCGCATGGGAGAGCTTCAAGGCCCTTTGCACTAACACACCAGGGTCAAAGTCTTCATCCCCAAATGCCTCTTTCTACAGACCAATAAATCCCATTCCCTGGACCAGGTGGGTAGAATAACAGATTTCTCAGTCAAGTAAGAGCTAACGAGGCCTCAAATCTCTCACCACCCAACATCCACTGCTTTCTCAGAAGGGCCGTGTTTCTGACCCATATGTGCAGTACAGATCTCATATAGCCACATGCCACAGAAATGCAACACATCCATCTTGCAAGCAGGAAACAAGGGCTGAGCAGAGCCCCTGCCTCTCTGCTAAAGCAGGTTCTCTGACAGGTATCCCTCTAATGCAGGATATCAGGCACCGTGATGGAACTAAAGGACAGTTTCTGACTACAGTGAGATGAATTAATTTGACACCATCTGGCAGCAGTTTTTCATTTCTGACAATATTTAAAACATAATTTGAGCTCAGGCAGTGATAAATAGGTCTCAGATCTCACCTGACTTTGGTAACCTCTTGACCTAGGCATATCGAGTCATTTATCTGAAGCTGTAGATTCCAATATTTTGTTGCTATATCTAATCTAAATAGACTTCTGGACACTGCCCTTATTGCACCCTGGTAATCCTGGATTGATCCTGTTGAAGGAAGTGGAAGCAATGACATCTATGCCTGTCTTTCATCAAACACATGATGAAAGTTGATCATGTTTAAGCATGTTCTCCCAGCTGGAATCTGTAAGAGAAAAAAGCCATGATGCATTAGTGTTCCCAAACATCTAATGGTGGGGCATTTTATTACTACTGTTACAATTATTTCCTTTAAAATCTTAGTTTTCATTCTCTCACTCTAAACATTGCTTATGATGGCTTTAGATGTGTATATATATCTAGGCATGTATGTACACATATAGATGCTTGAGTCTCTATACGGATAAATAAACCCTTCAGACAGAACAGCATGACAGCAAAAGCTTTCAGATGAAAACATGGTGTGAAAATGTAGCATGTCTCTTCTCTTTATGTTCAATGGTGAATGCAAAGGAAATTTATTGCTTCAAGTATGTGCAATCATTTTTATCTGATTACCTGTAGATGTTCTATATGGCTCTGTGTACAAGACAGTACATTCTCTGTCTGCTGCTGACATCCCAGTTTATTATAAGCATACTTCCATTCTTTCACATATCTTTATGAATTTGAAGGAGCTGCTTAGAATTTGTCACTTATTTTAACAATATAATTTTCTTTGGAAGGAACATTCCTGCTAAGCTTGACATGTGATATTTAATCACATATTGACCACTCAGGATTATTTTAATGCTTCCTGTCAGCTCCAGTACAGCAGGCAGAGTTCAAGCAACACATTTGCCTGGAGTTCAGTATTCATTTAAATCAAATTTGTCAGCTTTCAATTTTTCTAAATGTAATATTTTATTTTTATTAAATGCAAGTTAATAATGCCTTGTCAGGCCAAGGGCATATTTTAATGTGAACTCAGATGCTAAGTGAAATTGGAGCCATAACACCCTGCTAATAGACTCATATAATCATCTTAATGCCAGCGCCTCAACCTAACACAAACATGCGCTGGCTTTGTGTTCAGTTGTCTCAGGGAGCCTTTCCAGATGCATAAAACACACCCGCACACACACACACACAAATACACACACACATCCTTTAAATGCGTATGCTCCTGGGGTGGGTGCCTATGACACTTGTGTATATTACTTAAAGATTTCCACGTGCTCTTTTTTCCTCTTCATAAGGCATCTTACTTGACTGGTGACATAACAGCCTCAGTTATTAATGCTGTCTCTTCTCAGCTTCGTCTTTAATTTTCCGTCTTTAATAGTGACTCGATTTGGGTTTTTTTTCTGACAATATTTATGTGTGCAATTGTACACGTATGAATACAGCTGTTCTACAGAGAGGTGCAGACATGCCCACCATATACTCAACCTTGGGTATGTCTGGGTGCACCAATGTTAGACACTTGCATGCACACATGTATATGAAGCATTTATGCATTGCAAGCATGCAGGGAGTTCATCTGCTCACACTACACAATGTATGATATGCACCCACAAATGACAGGTGATCCTCCACGATATTTATCTTTACTGGAGTGCGGAATTATCCCTCTTCTTCACAAAGACAAATGTAGCAACGAGCAAGGTAGAAGGTAAGAGATGGATGGAGACTGATCCAGCCTTCTAAACATACTGTAAACCACAGCACTGTAAAGTAACATAGTGTCACAGAGGGTGATAAAGCACTGCATCTTTACCAAGCGTTTCCCAGCAGCAGGATAAACCCAGGACCCTGGTCCCCACGCTGCAACTTTGGGCTTCAGAACCATTCAGCTGCCGTGCCTTGCCGGGGATGGGTAATGGCACCTTATGTCTTTCACCTCTTAAATCACCAGCTCTGAACGGGCACAGGTCAGCCGTGGCAGAGCCATCCCTGCCTGCCAGCTGTGCTGCCGTGGTGGCGGCAGGGCCATGGCCCGTGTGGCCCGGGCACACAGGTGTCCCCATCACCAGCTGCCCATGCGGCTGACACTAATTGTCACCCTCGACAGCAGGCTCGGCGGAGGGGCCGAGGAGCGAGTGGGCACAGAGAGGGACACACTCCTCTCACCAGGGCACCAACAGGGCTGGAGCCCATTATCTCACTCAGCAGAAACCCGCGCCCTGCCTCCCAGGAAAGCCATGCTCCAGCGCTTCCCACAGCCACCAATGCAATTACAGCACAATGGTGAAGGGAGGAAGGGAGATGCACTGAGGTTAAGCAATGTTTTCCAGCGACATCTGAGAGGAGACAATGGTTATCACTATAGAGAGAGAATGCAAGGCTGGTAGGAGGGGCAGCGCCACAGAAGCAGGAGTTTTTATTTTAAAAGCACCCAGAGGATGTTCCAAGACAGATCCAGGCATCCAAGACACTTGTGTCCAAGGCTGGCCTCATGGGCTAAAGAGGGACTTAAAAGGGTTTTAAAAAACAAGGAATCTGGTTTCTCCACAGGTTTGCATAAACTTCTGAACGTGTCTCCCCTGCCTCTGAGGAAGGAGGTCCAGTGTCATTTCCCCAGGCAGATGGAGAGCTGTCTTCAGTTTTTAACCCCTCCCTGGTGGAAAGTGTGAGAGAGAAGGAGCCACAACACCCACTCTCTCCCATGAAGAAAGTTTTCCCCCCGGCCCCTGGGAGTGCCCCAGCTCAGAGCAGCACCATTGTACCTTCACCACTCAACTGAGCAGGAGGGCAAAGCAGCCCCAGTCCCAGGGCTGAAAGAGGGACAAGTCAAGCTTATTTGAAATGGAGACATTTGTTTTTCCTGTGCTCACCTCCACCAAACACACAGCAGCAAGCAGAGGTATTGAGCTTTCCTTCCCAACTTTCTCTCCTCTGCCAAGGGCAGCAGCACAGATGTGCATGTTCTGGGGGTGTCCCACATCTCTGCAGGAACAGGTATGCTCATACTTCCCACAGGCTTCACTGAAAGCCAGGGGTACAGGCAAAACCCCCTCCAGCAGGGAGCCCAGCTATCTGGGGGTTAAAGGTGCATCTTTGGCACAGTTTCCTTACACTTTACCTTTAATTGCATGTATTTTAAAAATCCCCCATAGGGCATGCCAAAAACCTGCATGCAATATCCAACTCTCAGCATGAGCCCAGACAGCCTCTGTGGCCCTGGTTTTCTCCAGTTTAGGGGTATTTCAGTTGTTGTTGCTTCCACCACCCTGGACTAACTCTCCTACCCAGTGCCACTCCCAGCATGGGGGGAAAACACACCTCTGTCAGGCTTTAATACCCTTCAGTGGGTTTTCCAGCAGGTACTTGTCTGATCTCCAGAGCGGTGTGGGGATCCTTTTTCCAAACCCACACCCATCTTAGCCAGTGTCTGGGAGTTGCTGGCTGGATCCCAATCGGTGCTGGGGGTGGACCGGGCACAGGCCAACATAGAGCCCAGCTCAGGAGCCTCTCAGAGACAGAAACTGGCATCCTGCATCCTCTAGAGGGAAAAGAAAGGGTGTTGAAAATGTGCATCAGGGTACAAAATTTTTATTCTGCCTCCACTCTTTGATTGGTACCTGAGAACAGCAATGCCTTGGGCAGACTTGGACTGGGCTGCAGCCAAACCTGTGCCCAGGGCAGGGCAGAAAGGGCAGTGGGACTCCTGCAGCTGCCACTGCCAGTGGGGCTGTGCTTAGGCACATGTGATGATGCTCCAGTAACAGCTTCTCAGGCTTCACTGCTCTCTGAAACCCAAAAACAAAAGCCGTTTGCAGAGCAAAGAAGCTGCACCTCTTGTCACACAGCTCAGCTCCATCTACCACCAGGGAAAACACTTCCCACCATGCCTTTCCACAGAGAGAGAAGAAAAACCCCTAGAAGACTCTTGTACATTTCCTGACTGCTGCTCCCTCTGGAAACTTTTCTAAGGAAAGAAGACACTGCAACTGTATTTCCAGGCCTTGCTTACACCTCCTTGCCATCCATCCTGCTGTCCTGGAGCAGTGCTTCCCATCACTGAATGCACGCTTCTCCTGCCCTACTCTGATGCCCCAGACTGATCTCAGTGCAGAGCAGTCAGAGATAGCCAGTGCTGTTATATCACCATAAATCTGGTGTAACAGAAAAGCAGCCCAAAGAGGTTCACACCCATTTGTATGTTCATCCGGACTGTCCAGACGCAATAAGTCTGTCGTGATCAAAAATGCAATAACATGGCAGTAAGGCATGTATATTAATTATAATTGCAGTTCTAACATCAGCTAGTTTACATAAGAGTAATTAAAATCACAATTGACCTTTTGTAGAAACATAAGGCTATGCTTAATTCTAGCCACTAGCATTACAGACATTTCTTTAAATGGTATTCCTAATTCATAATTATATCTTTTGTGAAAGTCATTTTTATGGCAAACTGAAAATTACTCATATCCTGTGTGAGCAAAGGAAAAGCCTGTTCTTTATACAAACACAGTCATATTCTCAGGAAAATGGTCTAATATGCAATAGCAGATTAAAAAAATATATATTTATTCTAAAACTACTTGAATTTCCATCTGTAAAGCAGTTACATTTACCCCTTATCTAAGAATGATCAAATAACATCCAGTCATGTGAGACTCTCACCTACTTCTTAGTTCTTCCGTACTATTTATTGTTTCTTGCGCCATTAAGAGAAATCCCATTCTTTAATGAGGAACATATATTTCATATCATATCACTACTTTTCATGATTCCAGGCACCCTGGGCTAAAGCCTTCTCTCCAGCACCCTACAAGGCAGCAGTAGCCTCAGGGGTCAGGGAGAGGCAACAAAAGCATCATGGTGAAAAACTTCTGTAGGAGGAAAATGGGGAATAGTCTCCTCAATTTTAGCTGCCTTTAAAGTCCATGGGTCATTTTGCAAGTCCTTCTCCATGCCAGGATGTCTGGCAAGAAAATAACATCAATTTTGAGGGAATGGTTTGGAGGGGTCCACTGAAGAGCAGGAATGTTTCGCATGAGTGGGGACAGCTGGGGCAAGCCCGCCATTTGCAAACATGCCTGTGGTTATGCTTTCAATAGGTGGCACTTATGAATAATAATATGCATAATCTATCTTGTGCCCAGGCAGGAGAGAAAACATAAGTGGACAAGCCTGAAGGCATGGCTGTCTATTAAAGGTTGCTTGGGAATTCTCTGCAGAGTTAGGGCAAAACTGTGCTGCTAAACATGGCTGGGGGATTTGCATGTTTAAGAAAAGAGGACTAATTGAAAATCTCTCTCTTCTGGATGAGTGATTTACATTTCTTACAGATCAAATTACAGAAGGTGAAATACTGTTTTGCCCTTTTGTTGTTTATTTGATTGCAAGCTTTCATTGCTAACTTTCCTTTTTATTAAAGAGCTTCAACGCAGACTTTCAGAAAAAAAGCCCAAATTCCCAAGCTATGATAAGCACCTAAAGTCTAAACCCTGCAGAAATTCACAACCCTGCTTTGTTCTGTGGCCATTTGTAGACGTCTTGAATTAAGCACCCACAGCTCAGGATCTTAGTAATTAAATATAAAAATAATAAGAAAATTGCAAAAACACACACACACACACACACACTCTCTCTCTTCTGCCTATTACTGCAAATGCAATCCAGGACTATTCCCATCAGCAGTGAGGACAGTATATCATAAGAGAAAGACATATCTGATTTTAAAGTAGTCCAAGAAATAATGAAGGAAGCATCTTGGACTTTTCCCAGAGAAATATCCATCAGGCTGACCTTTATTTTTCATTTGTTTGTATAATGCCTCAACTGGTTTCTTTTAAAAGAAAGAAAAGAAAATTATATTATTTAAAAAACCAAAAAAGTGTCTTCTTCTGGTGAATCCACTTCCTTTGCACTGCAAGCCATCAGCCACTGTCCCAGTCCTCAGGTTATTCCCATTTCCCAGGGACCATAGGAAATTACTTCTGCTCCCAGTGAGGTAACCCAGCCCAGAAAAGGGCTCCCACTAGCTCAGAAACAAGGCTGGTATGGAGCTGAGGAAGGAGCCTCAGAAAATCCAGCATTTTACCTGTGAGCCAGGGAAGAGGAGCAGATGAGGAGAAGCTCTTCCATGAGATGTCAACTTACCTTCAGCAGGAGAAAGTCTATAGCTGGGGACACCATTAGCACGATGCTCATTAGAAATGTGATGCTGAGTACTTCCATCAGTATGAGATTTCTGGATGCGTGGCTCAGCTGATGGCTCACTCCAGCAGTGACAGCACCTTGGCAAGCAGCAGAGACTCAAGTCACCTCTGGGGCAGGAGACCCACGCTCACCACTTCTTTATCACACCTCAAACAACCCAGCTGCAGAAGAGTATCAGAGTGCTGGTATTTTAATTGAAGATGGCTGTACGAGGAGCAGAGAACCTCATCACCTCAGTTTTAATAATAGGTATGGGGAAGGGGAGAGGGTGGCAGCAAATCATGGACAGTGGTTTTCTAAGTCCGTGTGCACAAGAGGGAGAGCACAATAAAAATTGAAGAAAACAACTCTCAAGTATAAAGCATCAAACGCTTCAACTTTAGTACTGCTGTTGGCCAAGCAAAAAAGTCTATTTGCATGGGGAGAAAACACATCTCTGGATTTTGATGAAGATACGGGAGGTTATTTGGAGGATGAAGTCCCTGGGCCAGTTAAAAGTGGTTGTGCTGTGCTGAAATAAATTCCATCCTGGGATTTAGTACAGCAAGTTCTCCAAAGATGCCGTGGTGGATGAGGTGGCAGCCCAGGGGTTTCCCACACTCTACCTCTGCGTGTTCCAGGAAAGCAAAATTAAGTGCTGAGAAGAGGGGGGAATGCAAGAGGAATCCAGTATCAGACTTTCTCCTGGCTTCACTGCTGCTAATCATCTCCATACATGTGAACTGGGTGTAAAATATTCCCATATCAGAACTGTAGCTGTGCATAGGTGTAAATTACGACACAAGGTTCAAGGCAGCTCTCAGCCATGTCCAAGCTGCCTAATTAGCAGTTGTTAGTGTGGCGGAGCTATAAAGTGCTAATATTCAAATGTTATGACTGTGATGCCTCTTGCCAAAATCCATAAAGTGTTTGGAAGCTGGCTAGTGTTACTGACTAAACTCTGTCTTCCCTCTCAAGCAGAGGATCAAAGGCAGCCATGCTAATTAACCTCTCCTTTTAGTGCATCTGTGGTGAAAATGTAACGCTGCACCAGGGCTGCTGTCACAGCAGTGCCTGGCCCTGGCAGGAGATGCTGCAAAGCTGCAAGAGTGGAGCTTTTGCTTTCTGTCTCATCCAAGGCTGCCCCCTCATTTGGGTTTTGCTGTTCCGGGTGGCAAAGATGAAAACCCAAATATTTTTTGTAGGACTGTTATTTTAAAACTAAGCCCTTCGACTCACACGGTCAATCTCTAAAACAAGGCCTACAGGACTGGAGAAAAGCACTCATATAACATATAGTACTTGACATTGCCTATGGCTAAATATAGGGAACAAGATGTTCTCTGTGGCAATACCAAGCCTCCTTAGTCATATACACTTTAATCTAAGCCCTGCTACAGGGAGAGATCCCTGGCCCCATTCTCCCTTCTGAGCAACAACAGCAGGGCAAGTACAATGTGCGCCCACTGAAGCATGGCCAACGCGACACCAAGGCTCAGCTCTGTGCAGATCAACCCAGTCAGGCAGGAGCATGCCCTTGGTGCAGCTAATTTCAGAGTTATTTTCTATGGTTAGCATCAAAGACATTTTCTGCTGCATGCACGTATGAAATTATGGCTCACTAATTTAATAAATGGCAGAGTGCATATCGGACCCTCTTGTCCCCCAAATCCCCTGAAAATCTGTGTTGTACTCAGCCAGCACAGCCCATGGTACAGAGACATCCCTACCCCGGCCACAGCATCTTCTGGAGGAGAGGGCCACAGGAAAGAGCTGCTTGAGGATCCTCACTATGGGCCCATCTTCCCTAGGGAAGATAGTGGTCTCAGGAACCCAGATAGGGCCTGTGAATCCACAGGGATTCAGTTCAACCCACCCACAGTGATGTTGACGCCAAATGTCCTGAGCTTGCAGCCATCTGCAGAAGAACCTGGCGCCATTGTCCCTGCTTTGCCACTGGAAAAGGGACCTCCCAGAGGTAGGACAGGTTTCCGCAGGTACAACAGCAGCACACCTAGGCAAAACAGCTTCATTTCTTCAATCTGTGGAACACACAACCTCCTTCAGCCAGCCAAATTCTCAGGAGAGAAGATCCTCATTTTATATCATCTTTACAGCACTTTTCAAGTCCCCAAAGGTTCATGCTTGAAACACATATGGTAAGCTGACAGACCTGTGTTTGCCAACATAGCTTGATCCAACTCCACATACACAATGAGAAACCCCTCTGAACTCTGGGTTTGGCCTCACAAGAAGGTGGGTTGAGGCTGTTGTGGAGAGAAGGGCCTTACTCACCCAGCACAGTCCTCTGCCCATGGGAGCCGAGGCATCTCTGATGTCCGGTTCAGCAGATGAGAGCATGGGGAGAGCTGGATGGGGCTAGAAGCCTCACATAACTCTCTGGGGAAAAAAACAAACAAACAAACAAACACATAAAAAGTTATTTTTCCCAGCAAAAAGAAAAAAAAAAGGAAAAAAAGGAAGAGAAAAAAATCTCATCAAAAGCAGTAGAGCTTCTCAGCAAGACCAGCATTGGCAGAGCTGGGCTCGGTCACACCGCGTGGAAGGGAAGTCCCTGTGACTGAGAAGCGAATGGGTGTCTGCAGCACAGCATAAATTAATACCGCAGCTGCTGCTTTTTCAGGGAAATCAAACCCCAGACACCCCCTTTCACAAACAGAAACTTCAAAGATGCACTACAGGATATTTCATTACTAAATATTTTGAATTTTCAACATGAGAAATATTATCTAGCACTAGTTGCATTATTTGTTTCACAGGGGAGGGATTAACTTTCCTGGGGCTCAGAAAAGAGGCATATACCACCAAAACAAGAAAATATGATTATTTCTTTGTTTTCACAGGTCCTCGTGCAGTCAGCTGCAAGTCTTGGAGATACTCTGACACAGGCCTGGAGTGTACGGCGCTCCTTCATTTGCACTTCAAGAGTTCTGAATCTGCGGAAGGACTCCAGTCTCAGAGGCAGATTCTTCATCAGTTTACATCATGTAAGTGTGAGGTTATTCCTGATTTATGCTAGCATGGCTGGAAGTAGCACCTGTTCCCATGTATTTATTTATGTTATCTATAAAAGATTTATAATTGTTTTAAAAGAGACAGAAATTATTGTCTCATTTATATCAGCGTAACTCTTGAATAGCAAAACCGACTCCAGATAGTTGGAATATCTTAGGGAGTAGATCTGGCCCAGTGGCTTTATTTCTGGAGCTCTGCTCCACCTCTGAATTTTAAAAATGGTATATTCATGCTCTGAGGCAAACCTCATTTTCCAGCTCAAACATTTTATGCAATATTTTAGTAGGCTGTTTCATACTGCTGTACAGTCTCCAATTTTAAGTATTATCAATAATGTATTCTTCCATGTAACCTCTTTAACACTCACAATAGAATAAAATAAAAACACATCAACAAAAAAATCGTCTCTGCTTGGCAATGCTATGTGAATGTTAAATTTCCCATTTCACAATGCAGCCATCACTATAAACTCTGAGGGCGGATTAACGCTCTTCTGGTACTTCACTGTATCAGAACATGGATTTGCAGACAACAGCTGCAGCAAATTCCCTTGACTGAGAAGAATTACAAGTATTATCACCTAGATCATTAAACTGGGTTCATAGATTGCAGAATGTCTTCAATCAATTCATCTAAGATAACTTGAAGCCAGCTGGACCCCCTCAGTGAGAACTTGACTTAATTGGCCAATAAGTGGCTGGAAAAGGTGCATGCGATTTGATAAAATTACAGACTGCAGAAGTGATTACAATTTGGAGAACCACAGAGGGTAGCCTCCGGGTCAGCCCTTTTGGAGAGGGCTAAGTTAATGTCCACTATTAAGTGCTGCTGTGAAAAATGTTGGCCCACTTGGTGCTCAGATGTAAAGTGTATCCAGGTCATTCCTCAGCTGATGGAGGGAGAGATTGCACATTTATCACTGCTCTGGCCTCATTTCTGCCTTGGTAATAGTCGTACGCTAACAACTGCTGGCAGTTTCATGGTTTTCTGGGTACCCTTCATTTTATTGGCATAACTAAAATATTATCTGAGCAAAGCAATCCATCTGCTAAAGAAAAACACTTTCCTTCAATTATGTCCCCCGAGTCTTTTCTTAAGAAAGGTTAAAGCACCAGGAAGTTGAAAAATATACATTAGTTTGTTTTTATTTTTTCCAATCTACTGCAAATATGCTTGCTTGTTACTGGGTAAGTGGTAGGTCTACATATTTGCCACCACAAAATGTTAGAGAATATGCCTAGCTTTAAGAAAAGGGTCAACTCACAATATCAGATTAGCATTTAAGTACAAAGCATTATTTAAAAGCAATTACCTGTCTTCCTCTTCCTGCACCCCCACAAAAAAAAAAAAAGGATAGAAAAGATTGCATAAGTAATTTCACCATGATTTTATATTTAATAATGAAATAGATAAGGTCATTTGCAGAAGAGCAATATTTTTTAAAATGCAGCTACGGAGTGCAAAGAAACCATTGCATTACCCAACTGTGTTAAACGTCATGGAAAAACAGAGCTTGATCCTGCGTGAGCTCAGCAGGCAGGGCTCCCATTGACCTTGGCAAGGGGCTACCGAGCACGGGTGCCTCCCAGGCATTAACCCTTTTGTTAGACCCCACCCCAAGTCGGGGCTTGCAATCACTTCTGCACCGATAGAGTGTACCTGCTGTGATTCCATGTTGCTGAGGTTGCATATTTTTCATGGATTGGATAATTTTCATGGGTTTTGTTTTGTTATTTTTAAATCCTTACCTTTTACAGAGCTAGCTCCAAGACTCAAATATCTAATGGAGATATTCAGAAGTAATTTGGTCTCATTTCAAGGATTTTTTTGCTGATAGTTGTTATAATAGTAAATAGTGTAACATACAATCAAAAGCCTAGGGGTTTCATAGTTAGCTAGATGCACACAAAACACAATTTAATGAAGTGTGGAAGGACAAGTTACATCTTACCATTAAAGAGGGAAAGATGGGACTCTGACACAGTGATTTCAGGCTGCAAGTATTAACACTGATTTTAGGCTGAAAGTATTAACAGTGATTTTAGGCTGATTTTTAGGCTGAAAGTATTAGGTCAGAAAATAATTCTACTTAAAAATAAAAGGTACAAAATGCATACTTTCTTAAAATGCCTTCCTTTCATAAGTCAGAATTGTCAGAATCCAGTTTCATCTCACCCATAGACAGAAATTAAGTCGTCATTTGGTTGCTGGATCTCCTACCATGTAACAGAGGTTTCTTCCCAAGTAACTGCTCGGGTCCCATCACACCAAACCACAAAGCACAGTCACCCAAGGCACAGGTTAAGGTAGGCTCAGCAGAGAACTGGTCTGCAGTTTTGGAAAAAAGACATTCATTTGAGGGAGCTTTCTTAAGAAAGGAAGTTCATGTTTAGTCTTTCCCTAACCATGGGGAGAAAATGCTTATTCCCAAATGTTTCTGGTGAAAGCAATCCACTTTGGTCATGTAAAAATAGCCTTTCATTTCAAAATGTAAGGTAGAGAGCCATAAGACAATTGAAAAAGGGTCAAAACAAAGCAGGATGTCTCCTGACTGTCCAGATGACCATGTGGCGGTCCCTCCACCCTCACCCCAGTTTTTGATCCTCCCAGAATTTTGTGGAATAGACTGATTTTGGCCTGAGGTTTTTGGGATCTGTGACCCTGTCCTGTCCACTTGGAAGTACCACTTGGTGAGATCAAGCTGCATGGCTGGGATGGGGACTGGACACAGCTTCTCCTGTTCTCTGGGATCTCCTTCCCCCATAATGAGTTTTGTCTTTCCCCTGCCCATGCAGATGTGCTTACTCCCTCTTGCATTCAGGACACTTCTGCATTCCAAAACTCTGTGTGAAAACATGGTGCCCATCACAGGCACATGGATGTTTCAACTCCTGGTCTTGTCTCTTCTGTCAGGTGTTTCAGTTAAATGGGTAACACTCTGTTCTGATGTCTTTGGTGCTAGAAAACAGATTCTGCTTTCTTGCTGTTTTAAACAGGAGAGTAGGAGGGCTTTAGTTGCACTGGGTATCCACACCCAGTCTATGCACTAGCACAGGCAAAGCACTCTCCCACTTAGCTCTCCAGTGTTGCCTTGCTGGTTAAGCCCTGATGTGAAAAGCCCTCTCTAGGCAAATTTCAACATTTTAAGTACTGTCCTTACTTGGCAGAAGGATGCTGCCTGCCAAGATTTACCTTTCAATGCAGGATGGGGACCCAGAGGGCTGCTTGTCCTCTGCTCCCAGCTCTGCAAGAGTGGCCCTGCACGGCCAGGGTCAAACTGAAACTGTGTGACTTCGGTGCCACCATGCACTCAGTGCGACCTTGAATGCAACATCTCCATCCACCAGCAAGTGACCAGGCGGGCCTGCCACCTACCATGGGAGGAAAAGGGAAACTAATTGAGTTGTACACGACTTAATCACATTAGCCTCCCTAGTGCTGCCATTTCCCCACAAGCTCGTGCCATGTTTGCAGCTACTGGTGCTCCCGCACACCCTGGGGCACCAGGTTTCAGACACGCGTTGAACTGTCGCTTGCAAATTTAGAAATCTATTTTTAAAGCAAACTAAGCAAACAATGGTGCTTTCTCTGCCTGTCAAAAAGATCATTAAAGGAACAGTTGCTGGCGGGGATTTCAGTGGCAAACAGGCCAGGCTTGGCAGGGCAGGACCTCTGCTCCAGCTCACTGCTTTTGCACTGAACTGAAGCGACGGTCCTCGATAGCCCATCACACCACTGCCTCTTCATCAGGAACCACCAACCAGCAGATCAGCATGGCCTGATCCAGCAGTCCCCAGAAAAACTGTCCAAGATTTTCACCTTTACAGGGAAAAGCCCTCCAGGTTAGTTCTGCCACCCTAGAAGGAGAGGGTGAAGTCATTGCCCACTGTGGCATTTTGGTACCACCCTGGGACATGCTTGGTCTTCTTTCTTTGTGTGCAGACTGGAGCCCCGCAGCCTCACTGCCGCAGCTCCAGCATCATGCTACAGGCATTGGAGGACTCACCGTTTTCCTGAGGCAGCTCTGGCCCCTAGAACCACTTGACCACCTGAGGATGGCAGTCCCACTGAACAGTGAGTCTGTGTGATCGTGAGCAAAATCTCAAGAGCCAGTGCTAGCAGACAAATACAAACACCTTTCAGACATTAAGATATTTAAGACCATCCCACTTCTCTGCTCCAGACTTCCAATGATTAAGGACTGCAATGCTGACTACCCACTGCCTACAGCTATGGCATCAGCCATTTCTACTCAAGTTAACATGGTGAGTTGCATGTGCCCCTTTCTGGATGCCTCCGTAGTGCAGTCTCTGAGCCTGGAGATGCAGGAAGCCAGGGCAGCAGGACCACTGCCTGCTCCCACAAAAGGGGCTGGAGCAGTCGGGTTTGAAGCCAAGCAGGGACCACCAAGTCAGAGAGCCCTTCCTGGCGATGCAGAGGCTGGTTAGAGGAGGGAGACAGAGGAGTCCACAACTGCCTAGATGTTGCATTCTCTCTAGTGCAGCTGCGTTGCTTCAGCTGCCCAGACCAACATTTTCCATGTGGCTGCAGCAATCACTGCAGTGTAGGGTCCAGCAGAGACAAGCCACTACTGAGATCCCTGTGCCAAACTAGAGGACAAGGAGTGGGAACAGACAGATCCTATGGCTGAGCTACCAGCAAGGAAGTATTTGATCTACTCTGCATGTGAGGGCCAGACTCACATACTTTACTCAACCAAACAATGGAAGCCACTGGACCCACACTGGACCCACACTGACATATTCCAAATGCACTGCACCCCATCAGCATCTTTGAGGGATCTATTAGTTTTAATTATTACTAGACACAGAAGTAACTGAGATAACCTTTCATTCCATCTTTCAGCACTAAGGAGGTGGTGTAGAGAGAAGGCTATTTATACAGGGAGGAGAAAAGTCTATTTTTTGTTTACTTTGAAAAAGCCTGGTATTGACTTCCATTTATCTTCCAATAAGTCCTTGTCCAATGCAGCTCCGAATATAATCTGTTCCAAGGGCAGGTGCTGCTTAATGAGAGCTGAAATTTCCAGGGTTTTTTACTCCGTTCATTAAAAGGGAAAGAGAAGGAGAGAAAAAAAGAAGAGAGTTAGAAAATAGCATGAAAGCATATTATCAGTAAATTGTTTCCACTGTGTTTGTGACTCTTCTTAATGTTTTATGAATATGCTAAAAAATTTGCTCAGGCATTTTTCCTTGGGCACTCTAGTTAATTACTTATTCAGAGAGCTTCTACTCTGTTCCTTGCAAAATGTGTTGTGCATTAATTCTGATTATGTACAAAAACCCACCTGCAAGGAAAAACTCTGAATCAGTAATGCTGATAAAATGAGCAGCTCTCCTGGGGCTTTACTGAGAAACAGGATACTGGACAGAATTAAAATCTTGTAGCTAAGGCTATTCATAATGTCATTAACATAAAGGCAATTAAATGAGTTTTTAACCTACAACCCTTTATTGTTATTAATGAACATTAGAAAAACACAGGAGATAAAATTGGTAATTATCTCTGCACCAAGCTATGCAATAATGTGTTTAAATATAAAAAGAAAACAAATGATTATTGTTAGTATTTTCAGTAGCAGAAGCCCCAAGGAGCAGCTCAGTCACATTTAATCACATGGTACTACACCAAGAGGGTTAATTAAATGAGGGCTTTACCTTCAGCATGCTTGGTTATTCTGTTTAATATGGAATCAACAAACAGAAACGCCAATCTGCAAATATTCCAGGCAGTGCCTTTATCATCAGGTGAGCCACCTCTACAAAAATCGAGAGGGCTTTGGTTCCCTCCAGAACAAGGAGCTGCAGTCCTCTAGTCAAGTTTTTATTGTTGCGGGCTTTAAAAAAACAATTCCTGAAACAACCATATAAAACCTGGTTCACAGCCCTGGTTCAAGCTTACCATTTTGTAAAAAAAGAATTTGGGGATTCAAAAATATGAACATTTGACAGTAGATGGTAGATACAGTTGCAGCACTACAGTGCAGTGAAAGAGCCTCCAGTTCCATTTTTTTATGCAAACTACTATACCCTCTACTTAGGCAGTCATAAATTAGAATATCTTCTAAAGGGGAAATACACTAAAGCTCAGTGAAATATCTAGATCTATGTATCTAGACTTGAAGTTAATAATTTAAGTTTTATTATTTAAATCTCCGGAATAACTTTAGCATCTCTCTTTTATAATAGTTCTTTTAATGTGTTTACATTGTTTTGGGGGTTCAGAAATCTATTTTCTGGGCAATATGTACCTAAACAAATGACAGTTAATAATTTTATCTTCCATGTCAGTAGACAAAGCTTTCCTAAGGGATGTGTGCCTTGGACAGAGCCTGGGAGGGAGGACATGAAGGCACTTAAAGCCTGCACAGGATCCAGCCCTGGTTTCATGGAGCAGCATGTGTTATTGCTGCAAGACCCCCAAATCCAGGTGCTGCAAGGACCTGCCCTGTCCAACATCCCTGTGCCTCCTGCATCCAGGGGGTGGGATCTGTGGAGAACCCTTCCCAGCAGCAGGAAGGAGGATGCAGAAGTGAAAGGGAAACAAATGAAAGAAAACTCAAAGGGTGGTTGGCCGATGTGCTGAACATAGGGATAACTGAGTGCATTACACCAGCAAGGGCTGCATACATGGATGCAAAGGAGGCCTGATTAAAATATAGCTATACAGCTACTTTTTCCCTAGAAGATATTCTTTCTGGAACTGCTGAAGAGAAGTGAGGAAGTGTAAAGGATTTAGTCAAGAGGAAAAACGACCAAGGTGCTCCCTTGCTATTTGGGAAATCTGACTAGTGAGACAGCAGAGGAAGCATTAAGAAAAGACAAATATCTAAAGGGTGAACAATTAGCAGCACAGTTTACAACAGCAGACACTATCAGATAAACCAGCTGCTTCTTTTAACACATGTAGCAAGAAAGTAGATAACCTGGCAGCTCAGACATCTGAAAGAGCCTGCAAAGCCTCCCTTCCACAGGGAGTGGTGGCAAAGCTCAGAGCTGGATCTCACAAGAAGCAGAATCACTGACCCGGCTTAGACAGGACTCGAGCCTAAGGAAAAAGCCAGATGCATTGAGAAGATAGGAGCAGAGGGGGAGATAGAGGAGGAAGCAGCAGAAGTAGTGTTTTGAAATTTAAAAATCAGATGGGACCTATCGAGGGTTGATAGCTGGAAGGGTGCAGAGCCCAAAGCTGGAGGGGAAAAGCTGCTTCATGGAGTCAGACAACTGGAATGGGGCAGACACACTCAAAGATATTTTTTATGTTACTGTTAAGCTGCTCCCAAGCCCTTTTTAAACACACACAGCCTTCTCCACCACCACCTGCATTGAGAACAATGTGTAGGATCATTAGCACCGCCATACCGCTCTGTTAAACAGCAAGCCATGGACAAAGGTGGTATTATAACCAACAACTGCTTCAGACAACTTAACAGCTCTAAATACCTGGAAGGTTTTCCCCAACAACTACAGATTTCTCTTCCTCCTGATGTGGAAGCTGATTTCACTTGCTTGTGTAAGCCTGCTATTCACTGGTGTAATAAGAAAAGGCCCAGGCTATTCAAGTGCTGTGCAGATGCAGAAATGATGTGCATACTAACCAGCTCCTCCAAGTCAAATAAGCATAGCTGGTTTAGTTTCTTTTGAACTGGGAGATGTTGTAGGAAGCCATTAAGCTAGGTAAGCTGTGGCAGAGGAGCTGTAGAGGTGAGATGGCCGCCAGTGCTTTGTGTGAGAGCATGCGGCCCTGGCAGTGACACACGGTGGCACCAGGGACAAGCACGGTGTCACTTCTGTCCCCAAGACACTGCATGGGCAATGCTGCAAACACACAGCTGTGACTTACACATCCCATCACCTGGCAGCCTGTGAGCGTACAACAGAGGGCCACCATGCTGGAGCTCTTCTCTCTCTATCCAGGAAGCTGGGTTTGAGTGCTCTCTGCTTTTATGTTCACATCTTTCTGTGAAAAATAGACAGACAGCTAAGCAGAAGCACACACTGTTTGTTGCTTTTGGGCATCCTTTTCTAGTATTTTAGTTTTAGATCACCAGTTCATGGCTTGCTTCTAAACTTTACCCTCTTCCCTTTGCCAAGATAAGAATCCCAGGCATTTTTCCATACCCAGATCAAGCCAATGCTCATTTTCACTGAAAACTGCTTGAGACATGACCACACTGTGCCATCCTGCTTCAGTCCCACAGTTCTCTGCACCCTCATGCTGGGAGGAGGCAGCACACACATGACACATGGCAGATCAGCAGAACTACCACCCTTCACCTGTACATTAAAGAAAACAACCCAAAGCACAAATTAAATATGGTGAGGACAAGAGCAAGATAATGCCCGTTTGAAGAAAAATTTCATTACCTATACCTTGGGGGAGTTTAAAGTTGCTGCAACCTCTTGTTGTTTTGGACATCTTCATCCAAGGCAGTCATCCAACACAGCAGTGATCCAAAAATGCAGTGACATCCCAAGAAAGAAGGGAGCACTGTGAAATGTTCCCAAGTTTCTGACATCAGCAACACCCAGGTCAGTACAAGCATTCCTGCTCTGCTCAGCTGAAACTCATAAACCTGGGAATAACTTGCTCACTGTGGGGATCAGCTCATTGGAACCATCCACCAGGGCATCTGGTCACAGTCACCACAGTGAAGGGAGCACACAAGAAATCAAGTCTATTCCAGCATAACAAATCCTATCTTTATAAGCTAAGGCATGAAAGAACTACTGAGCCTATATCTTATTTATAGTATTTTAGTGGATAAATGACACTCTTGCTACTTTTTTTGCCACCTGTCAAGTGTTTACAGTGACAACAGCCTGTTGTCTGTCATTCAGAGGGCTGGCACCTGTCTGGATAATAGCAGGACTCAATATCCTGAAGTACTAGATTTCTGTAAGAGAAGAAAAATCAATAACTGTGACAAGTGCTATCCATTAGAGCCCAAGAGCAGAGAGCAAGCGATTCCACAATGTCATTTATTTAATGTAACAAGACTGTAAATGAAAACTCTATCAATTGATCTTTGGAGGATAAAACATCCTTTCAAAGGCAAGATGACCATGGACCAGATCTACTTGACTTCCCAGGGCCAAAATGGTCAATACCAGCTGAAGCTCAGGGTTCCCGTCCTGTCAGTTGATGATCCCCTTTGAGATCAATAGCTTCTACTCCATACAGATCACAGCAACAGCAGCCATCAGCACCAGCTCCCCACTCCAGGGCAGAGCCAGAAATGTATTTTTCCGCACAGCTCTGCTTTTTCTTCATTGAGTTTCCCGGAGCAGAGCAACACATGCATACAAAATACATCATCTGTATTGAGATCTCTATTTCAATATTTATAATACAGGCTTATACTCAATATAACAGCATTTCTAAGCACTCAGTGAATATGGACAGCGGAGGTAAGGAAATTTGGCTGGCTTCAAGAGCATGGCCATCCTCTGCTCTCCAGCTCCCTTCCCACCCCTGGTCTCTTTCATTGTTTGGCTTTATGGCCTTGTGCCACTTGGGCTGATGTTTCACTTCTAAATGGCATTTCAGCTTTGGCCCCCCTCACTGCCCAGCACCCTCTCCCGGATTAGCTCTTGGGTGCCATATGGTACAAATGGCCTGCCACACACTCACTCAGTCAGCGTTTAAAAACCTGCCAAAATGCTGCCTCTGCTGGCAGCCTGCCTGGTGGCTCCACGGGCTGTGAAGGGAGCGTGACGCTGCCTGGAAATAATTGAGATGGGGCTCTGCCAGGTCGTGCGCAGCAGCCCTGGGAGCAGCACTCCCCTTTCCCGTCCACGCTCCCACAGCACGGTCAGACATTCCTGCACACAAATCTCCTTTGACGCTGCACCGCTTCCCCAGCTGCCTTGACGATGCAATAAAAAATAGCACTTGTTTATTTTGGCTGTTTTCTGCTTCATTCAGAGTATGGGCCCAGGAGAGTAGCACACAGGTCTGTGGGTTGCTCCCCAGACAGTGCCACAGGGAGCTGTCCCCAGCTCCTGGCCATCGTGGGTCACCCAGCTTTGCAAGGATAGCTACTGTGATGTGGAAGAAAGGCAGGGCAGCAGGACCACTGGGAACTTGCTGAGGTTTCCTCACCTTGCCATGAAGTCCTTTCCTAAAACATGTATGTTCCTCCTCTCACAGTGGCATGTGCAGGTCCTTAGCTGCTTGCAGGAGGGTTGATCAGTCCAAGAACATCACCACCAGAGACTTGGTCTGGAGAATCTGAAGAGAAGTGAGCCTTGTGGAAACTGAGTAGAATATTGGCCCCTGGTCTCAGGAGAGACAAAAATTGCATGAAGAACAGTCAGCTACAGCAGCAGACCTCTTCCAGTGTCTCTCCAACAACATAGACATTTTTCCCCTCTTCTCCGACTGTCTTGCAGCCTGACCAAGCCTCTTGCTTTCCCTCATCCTACAGGAGCTCCGGCTCCACCTTCTCCTCTGTCAATCTGATCTGATTTTTGCTTAACTTTTTTTCCCTCAAAGAACGGAGGCTTTCCATCTTCTTGTTATACATTCATTTAAATGCCTGGATCATTTCATATCAAACACCATCTTTTGGTTTTGATCCCTATTAGATCTGTATCAGATTTTGTTTCCAGGTTTTGGCTGAGAGCTTCTCATGGGACTCTCCAGCAGTAGGGCTTTTCCCTAGCAGTGGTCCCCCCCATCCAAAATCTTGCTGCTAGTGCTGTGAAATTGTTTTCCTCCAATGCCCTTTCACAAAAAATGCAATAATCATGGAATAGTCTGAGTTGGAAAGGACCCAGAAGGATCATCGAGTCCAGCTCTTAAGTGAATGGCCCATGCTAAGTACGCACACCAGTGCAGGTGACCTACCCTCCCACCCAGGAGCCATGCAGTGGCCATAGCACAGATGGGCACTGTGCCAGAAGCTGGTGGCAAGGCTCAGAGGAGGAGCACTTGCAGAACTTTGGGTCCACCAAGGCCCAGGATCCACCAACTTCCTGAGTGGTGGGAATTGTGGACACTCCCAGCGGCACCTGGAAAAGGTCCCACCATGGAGAAAACCTGAGATAGGCAAGAAATTACGTTTGCTGAACCACTCACCTAAAATCCAATCATCCATCTCCTTGGGGCCCCTTGTGAAGTGAGGTGCCTCAAGCATCTGCAAACTACTGATGACAAAGGGTCAGGCATCCAGCTTCACTTACAGCAGAAGAGGAGAAAACTTGCAACTCCTCTGTCACTTTCTATTGGGCAAATAGGTCAGCAGTTTCTAAGATGATGCTGCTCTTTAAAAGACATCATTTTGTGTATTTGTAACTCATCAACTCTAGATAACCTCCAGTAGAGCATCAAACTTGCAGGAGTCTTCATTCTTCCTAGCCTGGACTTCAAAGCTGCAATGTTACCTATATGTATTTGTGCGTTATTTAGCTCTTGTTGGACTAAGCTTTGCCCTTCAGTTGCAGTGGGGAGTGGGTAGAAAAAAGGCAATATTAGAATAAAAAAACCCAAAACTATAAAAGGAAATGCAGGATGAAAACCCCCTTTGACAATGACTAGTGGCTACATTGGTAATTCCTCTGCAGTGGTGAAGAAAGCAGCAATACCATGGTTCCAATATATTCTGGTGAAATATTTGTGTGATGCGCCTACACAAAGCTTAAGATGAAGCAGTCTCTTTATAAGCTTTTGATAGCTAGGAGGAAAGTGGCTTTGCCATTACCTCTGCTTGTGAAATGAAAGCAATGCTGAGTCTTGGTGTTCCTGGATGGAGGTGCTGATCATCACAGTGACAGCCGAACTAGCTTTGCTTGTTTGTTGTTTACCTTATGCTAAGGGGAAGGAACTCCTTTGTTGTCATCGTATCGTGTGATGTGGTAAAACACAGTCCATGCCCACTGTGCATAGGAATTTCAAGCCAGCAATATTTATTATCCATGCACAGACAGCACATATTGCTGCTTTGCTGTCAGCGCTGCTTGCAGTGCTTTAGTGAAAATAAAAGGGCATTTGTATCTCGAGTGCCACAATATGCTGTGACAACACGAGTATTGCAAGGGCTGTAATACAGTTTGGTACCACACACGCAGAGTTGAGAAGGAAGGTTCCACCACAGTTGCCTGGAAAGACTCAAAGTGCATGAAGGAAACCCTTACAAGTGACATTTGTAACCTCCTGCTGTAAAGTAAGTGCTCTCATGCCCAAAAGCTGCCCTGGGCGTTCCCGCTGCTGGCAGCAAGGAGCTGCTGTTCCTGGGAAGCCTTGCTGCCTGCACAGGTGGCTGGGGTGCATTTGAGTGGAATTTGGCCAGTACATGAAGCTCACTAAGAAACACCAGGAGCTTGGTATTTCACATGCTGAACAACTTTTTGACTGGATAAAAGATCCTAGGTGAACAGCACAGCCTGAAACAGTCTGAGGAGCTTAAAACCTTTCACAAGCAATCAGCTCTGCCTAGCAGGTTTCTAGGGTCTATTACATATGGTGCAGCATAAGATCTTCCATTTTCCTGAAATAAGCCAAGAAATAAACAATACACAACTGCTGGACCAAGCAGCTTTAAGAATCACACAGGTTCATTGCAGTTTACTGGCCTTTAATATGATGACTTATCCACCAAATAGTTATCTTCTCACAAAGTTCAAAACACATTAAAGTCCTCATCAAACTCAACAGTTGTGTTAAAACTGGTCCTGTGTTCACAGTCAGAACTTGCAAAGAAATAAGAAAAAAACCCACCTGATACATGCCATCTTTCTTTAGCTTCTGAGCCTGAGGAAGCTGTGAACACAACTGCGCTTGGGAATAAGTCCCTGGCAAGACTAGGGAAAGCATTTGCGCGTTAATATTACATAATTTGCCCTCACCACGACCTCTGTGTCAAAGCCACCTCCCTTGCATGTGGCTGGCCATGCCTGCTGCATGGGCTGTGCTGACACTGGAGAGTGGCTCCTGCTCTGCTTCCTGAAATCACAGAACTCCCAAGTCCAAGAACATTCAAAAGGGAAATATGGCAGAAACACACATAGCAGCTGCAGGGTCCCAAACTCTGGGGCTCACCACCAAATTTGTGGCATTTTTCCCCATGACATTAAGATGTTCCTCCCTGTAGTGGGGCAGAGTACTGGCATGAACAAGTGACAGAAATGTCTTCAAAGCAGGCACTACTCACCTTTCATTCTCAAGCCCACAGTCCCTCAACCCCTGCTCGTGAGAGGCAGGTATGCCCACAGTCACCTCTAAACCCCCACTCGGTGACCTGACTTCAATACTTTTCAGAAATTGTAAAATATCCTCTTGCGGATCCCTTGGCTAACAGGCTTGTAGAGAAGGGAAGTTGGATCAGAGCTGTCTCCTCCCACAGAGCAGTCATCAGAGCTTCAGACACCTGAAAGCTAAGAAGAAAAGGGATTCACATTTAAAAAGACCAAGTCACTTCAGCTACTACTAGTTTATTGATTCCTACATCAATAAACTCAGCTAAATAAACTGGGACCGACTGAATTCAAGCAGAACACAACACTCTGTGCTCTGAAGCAAAGTGAGAGCTGCTTTCTGTGTTACAGTCAATGCAGGAGCTGCCACCAGCTTTGCACTTTCCTGACTTGTGCTATCTCAAGAAAAAAAGCATTATTTTCCCTCGTCTGCATGTCCATCTTTGTTAATTGGTGACAAGCACAACCAGTCCCCCCAGCAGCCCCTCTGAGGTGCAGGGCACAGTGGTGTTCCCACAATATGTTATTCTGGGAGTCAGCCTCGATGGGAAGCATAAACCTGTACCAAGAAAACCTGCTACTGGTAAAGAAGACATTTCCTGCCCAGTTTGATTCCAGCTACAGGGTGCTACAGAACGACAACCATTTGTATTGCAACTATCTTTTAGGCTGCTTCCTTCTCACTGAATATATTCCACAGAGCTGTTCTTTGCAGTCAAAAACACAGACTAACATGTATTACAATGAGAATATTGGAATGAGCTTTGATGAGCCTGTGGAACTAGAAAACACCATTGTAACAGCTGGGATCCCTGCACTGAAAGGACACACTGTTAACTGAAGTAAATATGTTGCTATGAATTTCTGACTTAATTGACAGAACATTTTATAGTGTGAACTTCAAAATCTCATTAGGAATGAATCAGAATGTGGCTATGTGCCTGTAACATTTTCAATGCCAACATATAGTCAGGCCTTCTTGAAGTTGACACCATTTCTTGATCAAGCAGCTGAGAGATTCCAATGTAATTCAATGCAATCAATTATAGTGCTTCATGCCAGTATGTAAAACTGAATTGGATTAAAAGAAATACCATCTCCAAATCGTGGTCTGACAGACAAATCCCAGCATTTTTAGTGGCTCTTAGTTCACAGCCGTCCCTGACATGCCTAAGCTAAAGAAATAAAGGCATTTTCCTGCTAATGTTGAGATGTGAGGTGCCCAAGAGGCTGGCCAGGTTGCACAGGAGGATCTCTCTGTGATTGAAGGGCTCTGTCAGTAACTCCTTCTGCCGCATGAGGACACTATATTTTGGCACTTGACTACATTACCCCTGTCATATTCATTCTTATTATGGAGGTACGACTTAATTCTCATCAGCTTCAGTGATAATATTACAAAACTAAGCATAATTAAAAGATCTTCCAGACATTTAATGCCGGCCTGTTCCTGCTCTGTGTGTGGCCACACATCACTGACACAGGAGCACCCATAAATCTCCCAGCAGAGGCATATGGCCCACCCCACACACAAGGTACAGCCACTGCTGACTGCCCGACCTCCCAGCTCGGCTCCCTGCCCTGGCAAAGGCAGGCTGGGCTGTCGAGATGCACAGCCATGGCAGCCTGCTGGGGAGTGTGCTTTGACCTCGGACCAGCCTGCTCTCCTCAGGAAAGGGTGGTCTCCTGAGCCAGAAGAAACTTGGAAAGCTGGAGATTGGAGGGACTACCTTTCCAAAAGTCAATTAATGGGGAACACCTAGCACAAGTACCCTCATCTGAAACTCAGCTACCAGTAGTTTTGACAAGATGACTGATGAAGGTCTGGTGAATCTTTTGTGAGATATTTAGGAGGTAAAATATTCCATCGTATATGGTTGGTTCCCTCTTTTAGTGAAAGAGTCTAAAGAAATTACTGAATTATTTGAAACAAACCCAAACTGTCTCAGGCCCCCTGCTTAACTAATTTATTACATTTGGAGAACTGACCTTTTGATGCTTGGGAGACCTGTGAGCTAGCACAGTCTCCCTGATGCAGTATCCCAAGAAAGCAGGACTGGGGGCAACAGCAGCAACACACCAGACATCCCTCCTTTCCCCCTGCCAGGCTGGGGCATCACAGGTCACGCAACCCTGGCTGGATCTCAAAGTGACCCCCAAAAGCCAAGGGTGCAAAAATATCAGTTCACATCACCTGGTTTATTCATTCACTGTTTCCTTTTGAGTTAAAGGGATGCCTGGGAGCTGAGGCAATCCTGTAATAACTGCTTAGCCCACAAGTACACAAATTAAAATATCTGACAGACTGCTAATGAGCTGATGTTGGAATGACTGGATAGTCTGTTATCATTTGGCCGTTCACAGTTTCCTCACAGCCCATCTGCGAGCCAGGCACAGCTACAGCCTTCCTCCATTTACACCTTTTGCCATTATCGACCTTTGGGAAAGGCCTTTAACAATTAAAGTTTGTATCAAACATACTGTCATCCTTCCCACCCTGTTACTAGCCCCTCTGTGCTACTACAAAAGGTCTGCTGAACAGGAGGCTGCAGCCGTAGCTATTTTGTACACACTTCTGTGCCTGAGCCCCATGTTTGTGCTCCAGCCTGGCAGCTTAGCTCACATATCACATCAGATGCTCAGCACTGCCCTGGCAGCTCACAGCTTTCTTCCTGAGCGAAAACCACCAAACTAAATCCTAACACATTTGGGCTACTTTCTGCAAGACTTCCTTCCATGTTATATGGCAGTACTGTGTGGGGGTGTCCCGGTTTGGAGACAAATTTGGAGAAACGTCCGAATTTGAATGTTCTCTGATAGAAGGCAGGCTACAGCCGCCCCTCCCTCACCAGGTTTGGGAAAGAAATATTTCCTCAGAGGAAAGTGAAAGAGGAATAAAAACTATTTATTTAACAAACACACAGGAAAATAATAATAATGCTAAATAAAACCTCTCGCTGTGGAGAGAAAACCTGGGAAGATTTTAGAGTCCTTCTTTGGGTGTGGTCTCTCTCTCTCTCCTCTTCAGAGCTGGGTCGGCCTGAGCCCAGCACCAGGGCCTCGGTGGAAAGCCCTCCTGATGTGTTCTGATGTTGCTGAAACAGTCCAGACGAGAAGAAAGGAAGAGACGAAGTCCCAGAACAAAGTTTAACTCTCCATCTCTCTCCGAAGAAACGGAGCTGAAAAAGCTGGCTGAAGAAGCAAGAAGGGTGCTTCCTCCGCCCTGCCACAGCAGCAGCTATCTCCCCGCAGCAGCAGAACGCAGAGAGGAGTAGTGACCTTGAAGCACAGAACTGCTTTGAAAAAGTTCGTCTGGCTTTTTCTTTCTCTCCCCTCTCGGACTCAGTTTAAAGGCACAGAAAGGCACAAAATTCATGCCTGGGCGATATGGGATACAACATCATAAAGTCATCCCAAGACAGGGCAACTTGTCTGGCTTCTTTGACTAATAACTCTCCTCACACAATCACTCACACTGGGCAAACAAAGCATAAAAACAAGAGATCGAGCCCTGATGAAAAAATTCCTTCTTTTCCTTCACTTCAGAAAACTTGGTTGTAGTGGTGGAAGGTGCTTCCAGGCAGCTCCAACTTGCATAAGAGGCAGAGAAGTGCAGACATCCTTGACCTTGTTTGGCAGTATTATAAAAGGTCGTATTTTCAGATGGATGATCTGATCTCAAAATATCCTCCAGTGTAATGAGTACAAACAAGCTTTTCATCTGTCTGTCTCAGCTGTATGTCTATTTGCTTTCTCTGGTTTTTAATGCAGAGAGCAGCCCCGTGATGGTTGCAGAAAGCAGAAGGAAGCTGAGCAGTGTAGCACCTCTGCACCAATGGGTTACCAGTGTTGCTGGACCTAAATTACAATCCAAAGTGCTCTGCTCAGCCAGACGGTGCAGCAAGAACCACTGCCAGCTCTTCTGTGCACCTCCAGCTGTCTACCTGGTCCATGAGGGTCAGGCACAGCCCTGATGGGAGAGGAGGGTCTGTGACATTGCTCTGACCTGGGAATATGCAGGCCATGGCCAGCGAAGTTCATTGAGGGAGATGAGAGGGTAAATTCTCTGACATCACAGAGGGCTCCTTAGAGAGGCAAAGCAGGGTTCGTTGCTTTGGCATCTCCTCTAGCTTGCCCAGCAGCCTGAGTACCACACAGCACGCCTGTGGCAGTGCCAGAGCTGCCAGCACTGTGCTGCTTCATGTAGCACAGCGGATGGCTGGTGGCACTGCTGGTGGCCAGCACTGTCCTGCCAGCAGCCAGGCTCTACTGGGCAGCACCAGTGCTGCTGCTGAGGCAAAAGCAGGTGGTCACACTGCGCTGGGACAGGCTGAGGCCCCCAGGAGGTGTGGGCAGTTTCCATCCACCCCGCCACACCTCTTCTGAGGGATGGCGCGCCGCCCTGGAGGAGCACAGCCTCTGCTCCACACCTCAGCATCCCCAAGGCAAGACACCTCACCAGCCATTCAGAGCTGGGGCCTTCAACACAGCCAAGAGAAGTAACTTGGCAGGCAGCCGGGCAGGCAGACCAGTGAGCGGGTGACTCACAGAACCTCCTGGAAATAGCTTGTGTCCTCAGCACTCAACAGGGAAACCTCAACAAGGACAAAACATTCATTCCTTATAAGAACACACCAAAATATTCACCTTCCTAGTGATAAATAGATTATAGGATTTTTCCCTGTCTTCTTTTCTCCCCCCATTATCATTTAACCAGTTCTCAAATCACATGGTACCAAGACTCCATTTGAATGTTGCAGTTTTCATGTTGTGAATCTTGGGTTAAACAATTCTTTCTCAAATAAATACTCCTTTTTCAGTTTCCACTGATGCTTTTGTTGTTCATAGTAATCAAGTTCCCAGTTGGCTAACCTCTCACCTAACACAACGTCTTCATCTTTCATTTCAACAAAATTTATCATCCATAAGCAAAGACAGAAAATGTGTGAATGTCTAAAGCTTATGTAAATTAAGAGGCTCTGCACACTGGTCCTAAAAATAGTAGATAATAACAAGCATTTTTTCAGCATACTATAATTATGGGCCTGCTGTCATGTCTTGCATTGTCTATAAGGTCACAGTTGTATTATACAAAATTTACAGTATATTATCAGTTAAAAACACAATAATTAGCAAGCCCACATCTTCCATCTTCAGCACCAGTGATGAATGTTCACAAAAAGGAGGGGAAAAAAAAAAGAAAGGCATGCTGTTTGTTTTATGTGGACAATACACACTTAAATTTAACCATCACTGTCTGCTATCCAGCAGGCAATATTCTTTCACTATTATAACACTATTTGCCAAGATCAGACTACACCCTTGGGGTGAATTTGTCCTTAATGAAGGGACAAGGAGCCAAATCTCTCACTATCATATCACTGACATACATTTAGACATATTTCTTTAAACTGTATAATTCTGTATGGCTTATTCTAGCATAATGTCTGGGTGAACATCTCAGGCATTATTTTGAGCATTATAATAAACCTTTAAACTTAACATTCCAATTTTTCAACTCACAAATTATGTGTATTGAAAGAATCTCTCCCATAATGTGAGTCATTTTTTGGCTTTCCTGAACAATGGAATTTGAAGAAAGATGAGAGAGATTGCACCCAGACCACAAGTACCACAGCTTCTAGCAAAGGCCCCCAAGAGGTTGCTCGGCTTCCACATTGTCCCATCCAGCCACTTTAGATTTCTCTGGTTGTAGCAGCCAACCAGCAAGTGTGGCTGTTCTACCCTCACCAGCCACCATATCACCTGTGGTCATTCACAAAACAGATCATCTAAAAAAAATCCTAGCAAGAGCTCAGAACTGGTGGCCTTTACTCCTTGATGACCAGAAAAAAAACCAAACAAAACAAAAACAAAAATAACTTGGAAAAAGTTTATCATTTTCTCAGTGAAACAAAGAAGAGAGGACAGAAAGCTCTCTGTTGGAAATGAACAAATAAAATGCTTCCAGACTGCGTATCTTTCAACTGCTTTTAAGTACCATTAAATATGAAACATGAAAATGTTTCATTCCAAATTTTTCAGCAAACAAACAAGGTCTAGGAAATTCACAATCAGGAACTGACCAAAACATTATCCAGTGCACTTAAGAATTTTGCTATGGATGGAAAAATTTGCTAATTCCACTCACATCCTTTGCCTTGAACTCCTCTGCAGCCACCGTGGCAGGGATTACAAGTGCTGTGGGGAGCCAGCAGCTGCCACGAGAGCCAGAGGAGACCGAGCTCCAGCAGGCACCAACACTGTCTTTCATGTCGTGCCAGTGAACCCAAGGCCCAGCTTGTAACAACACTGCCTCTGATTTCTAGGCCTGCCCTAAATTGCCTTTCTCCTGCCATATGTCACTCTCCCCTGGTCGTGCTCTGATGGGCTGAGCAGAACTGGAGCTGGCAGTCAGGCAGGCGGCAGAGCCCAGCACCAGCACAGGGCGGGAGAGGATCCCTGCAGAGCCCTTGGGTACCAGCTGACAGGGCACTCGCATCCCAAATAAGACAAACCACATTTGGACCACGTTAGGAGGAGTGCAGTCAATGAGACCTCGACCAGTCACCTGGCAGAAGGCTGAAGGAAAAAAAGGGTTTGCAACCAAGTGTTTTGTAAGCCGTGCCAGCAAGATTGGGGGTGAAGTCAGCACCCAACAGCCCACAGAATTGGGATGTGATATAGAACAGCCAGGCAGCATGGCATTATCAGTACTGAAAAGGCATGCGCCCTGCACAGGCTTTGGGCTGGCACTGAGGCTCAGAGCAATGCTTAAGAACAGAGTAGGTCATGCATTGGAACCTCAGCCAAAACTGGCCTTAGCCTCAACAATATCCATCACACAAAAAATACCTTGCTAGAGCAAAAAAACCAAGCTGGACAGGAAAATGCACATTCTTAAGATTCTTTGAGAATTTCCTCCGTTGTGTATGTCCTGTGTGAGAAATTATTTAAAGGACAGGTCCGCCTGTGCAGCTCTTGGTGCTTCAGATGGCACAGCCTGCAGGCAGAACCCAGTCTGAGCAGACAGAGCACCTCCCTGCACCTCTCCTTCATCCAGCCCTGCTGCAAACGTCTGCTCAGAAAGTGCTGGGCTCTGCAAGCAAAGGCACAGCACCACCAGTGCCTCCTGGGACCCCACCAACACTAGGGACAGTCTACTTTGGTGCAGCCACAGACACAGGTCTGGAGGCTTACATAAGTCCTAGACATGTGGATTTGCACAGCTGATGCCACAAGCAGTTCCCACCACATGCAGTAGGCACCAGCACCCCCACTCCAAACCTTACTAGTGTTGCAGTATATGGTACACACTCACCCCAAACATGAGCTCTCCCTGCTCCTTCCATGTGCCAGGTAGTGCATGAACAGAGATGTACAGATCATGGGATTTGAAGATATGAGTGGTCCTCCAGGCTCTGCCCATGTTGATTCTTCAGCCCTCATATTTTCACGGGCTGGGACAATTCCTGCTCAGATGGGAAGGCTTTGCCAGATGTGGTCTTCAACATACTCCCCAAAAGAGTTTGCTGGCTGCCTGTTGACAAAGGCACTTGTGAAATAGCTGCATCAATCTGAAAGTTAGTGATTGTTAATACGAGGGGTGAAGTGAATCATCCAAGAGAGTAGCAAAAAACTGAACAAAAATATAGTGAGCTTCATTGGCAGTTTTGTAACTGGAGTCCAGCCCCAGCCCCCTTAAAATGAAGTAGATGTGTGCCATTCTGCTCCACGAAAGAAGATTTGAGTGACTTTTTAAAACTTAATTTGAACATGGTTCAAAGGCATAATAGGAGGAGTATTAGGTAGCAAGAGAAATGGGATGAGAAATGTTGAGCTTATGGAAAGCACAGAGTTGGTGGGAAGCCGGGAATCCTGTCCACCTCTTCACAGGGGTGAGTCTGCTGCAGCACTGTGGCTTCACCAGAGAACCACACAAAAGTTTGGGAGATCAGTCTGTTCACTTTGGGTATTTTGGAACAGGAGATGTGATATCTTTGGTAGGAAGCTGCAAGTTCAGCATGGAAATATGAAATAATATCCTCAAATAGATCTTTTCTTTAGCATTAGCATGCAAACACTTCAGCCTGCCTAGCTTTACATGAAAATAAAAGCCTGTGCAGTTAAGCAGACTGCACTGTTCTGTACATAGAGTGGATTTTAAGGCCAAACTTTGAGGAGACAATGCCAGACACTGTGAAACCCCTGGCAGCAACCTTGCCGTGTTCTCCAGCCCAGATTCCCTTTTCCTCTGATGGGATCATTCAACATGGTCTCAGTCCAGGTGAGTACCAGACTCAGAGGCATTACCTGGAGTCAGGACAGGGTGTCCATGCAGTGCTGCTTCAAAAGCAAGAACCAGGCAAGCTCAGTGCTGGAGGAAAGTCAAATGAGCATGCTGTACCCGTGTCAGCTGCGGGCTGGTGATCCCTCCCTGACACCCTTCCCCAGAGGACTGCATGGATAAACATCCTCTATTTGAACAAGACCAATGACAGCAAAATGGCTTGCTTGTCTCTAAAAAGACTCTAATAATGTGCATCAAGGGAGAGACCCATGGTCTGACAGACTTCTTTTTCCCCCAGAGTGAAACATAAAAACACATTTCAGTAGCAAGGAGGACACAGTTTGAAGTGCATCCCAAGTTAATTATATCCAAAAGAGTAATAATAAAATAAACTATTAAATTTTAGAACTCCCTCCTTAAAGTATTAAGCATTTTGTTACTGTGGTGCAGTTAAACCACACACTGAACAATGCTTTGACTTGCTTTACAGGAAGGTAACAGGGGTCATACTGATATAAGGCATTCTACACAAAACTCATTCTGCACAGTCCTCTATCATTCAACAAAAAACACAACACATTTCTTAGCTTTAGCACAGTATTTGTTTGAAAAATCTGACATTTACAGTCAGTGTTTGTGTGTGAATAGACAGCACTGCTGATCAGCAGCTGCTCAGGAAGGTTCTGTGTACCATGGGAGAGCAGGGAACTCACTGCTGCTTTTAAGAACAGAGGTTCCATTCCTGGCACAAATACTAAGGCTAGCTTCAAAACTCCAGTGGCTGACAAGATGCTGGATTATGGACTTCACCGTAGCCCAGAGCCATGGAGAGAAACTGCTTTGATGCAGCTCTGGTAAACAGCAATCAAAAGCCAAGTGGGAAGGTTGTTATGAAAAATGAAGGAGGAAAGAAGTGAACAGAGGTTATCCCTAAGGAATTTTCTGCTCTTATCATTTGGTCAATTAAAGTATTTATTTAACATGTGAAATTAACAGAACATTTAGTTTGACTATGGGAACATTTTAAAATGCCCTTTCTCACCTAGCAATACACTTCAGCACAGATGCTGGACACCGAGGGCCATAACACATCCTAGTGCTGAGAGCCAGAGACTTCCCCGGGAGCCACGGCAGGAGGCGAGGTGACCCGGTGCCACCGTGCCCGCAGGCAGCCCTCTGCCCTGCAGGCACCTGCGCTGGCCCTCGGCCGGGACTGGCAGGTTCCAGGGGCCGTGCACAGCCCCCGACACTGCGCTGCCGCCTGGGCTGGCAGGGACGAGCCGTGGATCCCTCTGTCACGGGACCCGGGGGTTCCGCTCTGACACCAGCCACCAGCTCCTCCTCAACACTCACTCCTTTCCACAGGCTCAATACTTCTCATCCTATTTCTCTTGCCACACGTTTTTGCTTTCTCTACTACATATTCTTGTTCTTACAAAACCGAAGAGAAATGAAGCAAACTGCAGCAAACCCAAAGCAGATAGCAGAGATGTCTGAATTCCAAAACCAGCACACCTTTTTCACACATTTTTACTTTCCACGCCCTCTCACACTCCCAGTACATCATCATTCCCCTGTCACAACTAACCTGCTCAAGACCACACCATAATAAACACAGAGCCCAGATAAACTTGCAGACCACACACTGAAGTCACACAGTAATTTTTTGAAAGCAGGCGCTGGTGAAACAGAGCCATGACTTCAGTGTGAAACACCAAATGGGTCAGAGAAACCATGCTAGTACCCGTTTCTCTCCAATGAGGGGAGTCTGGAAAGGAACTTTGTATGCAGCTGTGCACAGCCAGATGAGCTGAATGCCATCCTTTACCTAAGGGTTTGCCTGAACAGGTCTGTGGACATCCAGCAACTCTGCGATGGTATCCAAGACCAGTAGATGTTGATCCATGCCTGAAGAAGACGAGGACTGTCAGACTGGAGGACAGTGACTCTTAGCTCTGTCATTCAAGAAGTATGACAGACATATGACAGAACAGACTGACGAGTTCAGAGCTCCCAGGCACTCGAGACACTCAGCTCACCTTCCCACTAGAGAAGCACTCAGCACAGCAGGTGCAGAGTGGTCAGCCCAAACAGGGCATCAGCAGCTGCGTGACCCCTCTGGACATCTCCCCTCTTCCCTGCACAGTGTGTTGAACTCGACCTCCTCAAAGCATCTGAAGCCTGGGCAATGGACAGGGCTGTATTCAAAAGGACAAGCGCATCAGATGACAGTGTCAGCAACTAGGTTGAAAGCTGCTGTGCTGGAGTGTGAAACCCTTGAATTTCTTATGATACAAAAAAAATACAAACGTGATTGAAGACTGACTAGTGACCTCAATAGCACAAGAGGGGTTAAACTGCTGTCAGCAAATTGGGCTTGGGGTCTCACACCACTGCTCTGCAGCCCCAAGCAAAGGCTTGGAGTCCGTCCTCTCTCTGGCCCACCTCCATGCTAACAGGATGCAGCCGAGCCAGGAGACAGCAGCACTTCACCTCCCTGGGTACAGGGGACACACACCTCAAATAATTTCTCTTGCCTGGATGCTGCAGTTGCAACAATTCCTTTTTATCCACTACTCTGAAACTGTTAAACAGGATTTGTCCATTCTTGGAAATGCAAGTTATTTTGAACAGTGGGGCCCAAGCCCCAGCAGCTCATGAAAACCCAAAGTCACCAAGCTGCTATTAAAAATATCCAGAGGGGCATTTGTGGACTACATGACCCAGCAGGTCTTTCGCATCTAGAAAACAGAAATGTTTTCTGTAGTTTAACAAGTTACTGAAAGGTCAATCCAAAAAGTAACTCATAATAGAAGTATTCAGACATTTCTATTTCATCTCCTCTGTCTGAGGCAGTGTAGCTCAGCTCGTGGAGACTTACCTCAGGCTATAGCTCATCCTACAAGCACTCATTCCTGGCTCACTCTTGTTAGTTATGTACCACACTGTGCAACATCAGCTTAGGTATTTTAGAAATACAAGTTTAAAAAAGCATCAGGTCTCCTTTAGATGCAGGCAGGGAGAGTGCTCCCCACCCCTCCCAGCACTCAAGCGATAGATGAAGAACCCTCCATCAGCTGTGCTTTGCAGCTGAAATGAGCAGACCATCCACAGGGGAGGGGAAATCATCTTACTTTGTAGCTTAACACCACGCAGAGACAAGAGGCAATACCTTCTAAAATGCACTTGCTCCACATGCCCAGCATGGTCCCATCCCCAAACACTAACAAAGCTGGAGGTGGTAACACTCTCATTTCAGTGTGAGCATCTACCAGTCACAGCATCTTTTCACCAAATCTGCCACCAGTGTTACACTCTAATTCATGTGAGGAAGTAACATTTACCAGTGAAAAACAGGCAAAACAGGACTCTTCTAACACAGATCTCACAATAGAGGCACGTAGGAACTCCACAACAGTGAAGCAACTAGATTTCTTGCTCACTTCTTGTGCTACTCACATTTATTCTCCCCTGCCCTATAGTCCTGCTAGTTTCAAAGATGCTGGCACCTGAATGCAATTGTAGTTGATTTCCTAAGGAAGATGAACAGCATCTGATACCACACCAGAAGAGGCTCATGACCTCCAAAGAGTTACAAATACACAGACCACCAGAAAACCTGATCCTTTCACTAAATAATAGAGATTTCTTCTAAATTGGCTGTGGTTTTTTTTCTTTTATCCTCCTTTCTTCCTTGAGGTAAGGCACAGTATTTTGCATTTTGAATGCTGTCCACAACATTCAAATACAGGTTATGGTGGCCCTTCTAAACACCAGCACAACCTAGATTTTAAAAATATTCCCCCATCAAGCAAAAAAGCTGTGGGGAAAATACCACAATCAGCAAAACCTGGCAGAAGCCAATAAAAATACAACAAATGGCTCCCAGGGGTGTCAAACCAAAGCCCCAACACGCCACAGCAGGAGGAGATGCCTCTCCCAGCAAACCCATGGGAATGAGCACAGCTCGGAGTCCCACAGACCCCCACCAAGACTATTGGGGCAAGCGCTGCTGCAGGATTGGGCCAACAGTCTCCAACAGAATAAACGTAGCATTTCTGACTCCTTTCCAAGTCAGTGTTTGTTGGGAAACATCAAAGCCAGTGGAATAGTAGGTGTCCCAAAATGTCTTAATTCAGAGAATTAGTGTTAACCGAGTCTGATTAGCTCCATTTATCTCTAATTAATTACCTTTACCTAATTAGACACCCTGTTTCCAGTAGACATGGAGTCAAGTAGACTAGATTATTAGTGTAGTCATTGTGCCTTTACAAAATCCTGAAATTAATGAAACGTGCAAAAGAATCCACAGCTTTAATTGCACAGGTGTTGCCTTATGGCAAAGCTTTATCATCTGATTACACCAAGGGATTATTAGTGACTTTTTATATAGAGGATGAGACTGTGAAATGTACCTTAGCAACAGCTCATTAGTTTAGGGTTGTTACTGTATTATTTATTACATTCAGCCTTCCCCATTATCTAGATTGATTCATGGACCTATATTTTCCTCCCCTCTGTGCAGGAAATAAATAAATAAGTGAAGGCTGGCTATTGCTGTCCAGCTGCAATATGAGGGGAAGGCAGAACATATTCTCCAGCTACCAATATCCACCCTTTAAAATAAAGCTTTAAAGTTGATTTAAATAAAACTCCCTTTTTTTCCCCCCCTCAGAAAAGTAATCAATTCAAGCTTCTGTCAAACTGGAATGCTTCCTACATGCCATCCAAGCAGTTTGGGCCATCTTAAATCTTTTCAGATAAATAAAAATACATTCCTGGATTGAAGAATTGAGTGCAATATATTTAATCCAAAATAATTTTTTCTGCTATAACTCATACTTTATGAAATCTGTGAGAAATATTTTATGTTGATATTTCTCTTAACTGTTTGGTTGTTGGCTACTTCTTCAGGTTTGGAGGAGTTTGCCAGGTAGAAAAACTGTCTGAATAATAGAATCAAGACTAATAAAGCAAAGCTACAGCCTCTGCATTAAGAACCACTTTCCCCAAAGAGAAGCTACTTGCTGTCAAGGTTGAGAAGCCTTGACCTTACCTTTCTATGTCCTCCCCAGCAACATCCCACTGGACTTGCTAAATATCACCAGTACAACAGTCCTGGTGCTGCCCCAAGGACAGAAGGCTTAACTGACCAACAAGCAATCCAGTAAACAAAAGCAGCCAGTAAAGAAAATTATGAGGAATTATTTTCCAAAATCATCCAGAATACCAGATTCATTGAATACTATGTAAAACCTTGCTGTTCACGTATTACTCAACATAAAATAAAAATGGGGAAAAAATTTGGAACAATTATGATGTAGGGTATGACAGCTAATTTGAACAGCAATAGTGACTGCCTAATTATAAACATGGCTACACAACTTCTTATGTCTGCATTACAAAATAATTGAATTTTAATCTCAAAACCATGGCTCTAACAGACAGCAGTTCTGCAGTGTGTTCACATGGCACATGTGCAAATGGTACCATCCTGCAATAAAGGCACTTGTGATGGCTTGTGGCTGCTCTGCCAAATAGGGACTATTTGTATAGACCATAAACCGTATAAAACAAATGTGATATCCACCTGCTTCATGTCATTTTAGGATTGTTGCTCTTCCAAGACCTCCCCTTGAAAAAATGAGTCACTGTGGTTTCTACAGGGCCAAAACCCCTGCCCTTGCTATGAGATCCTCATATGGGACCTCCAAGCACACCACGTTCCACAGGAGCAAAGCAGATGTAGGGCCTCTGATCCACCAGCGGTGTGACAGTGACATAAATGAGCCACACTCTCCAAACTGCTGCCCAACAGAACACCTATGTTCACTTTATCAATCTAAAACTCTTCTTTAGTGTTATGTTCCAACAGAGCCCATCCCTTGCTAGCCTTGAAGGGATTCCATTTCGTTCTGCGTCCCTGGTGCCCCCAAAAGGACATAAATGATCTCTCACCCTTGATCCCTGGTGACATCCATCCAGCTGCCATCTTCTGAGCAGGCAGCACTGGACCTTAAAACACATATGCATCCACTTCTTCACCCATTGTGAAAGCCCATGGATCAGCACTGACCTGGACAGCAGGAGGTCCAAGGTTGACCCCTTTCTTTAAAACTCCAGCAGCATGGATAATGAAGGTGGCGATGGGGGGCAGCAAGTTATCCAAGAGCTGGCAGGTAGGAAAGCACAAGCAGGAGAGAATAGGAGACTCAATATCACTGAGAACCTCAGATAACTTACGTTAGACAGTGTCGAGACAACACTGGAAGAATGCTGGGAGTCCCAGGTCCTCTTACACATGCTCTCAGAATCATAGCTGCTCACTGCTTGGATAAGACATGGGGATAAAGCCCACCCTCTGCTGTGTACATGTACGCCAGAAATATTCACTGGCTGTGGAAAAAAAAAAATTTTCCTTTGAGGTGTTTGTATGGGCTTTTAAGTAGGATCCCCACTTGCGTTTTTATTTTGATTTGTGTTCATACCAAACCTTCCCTCTGCACTCACTGCTGACTTCCCATTGGACACAGTCAGATTCATGAATGTTGTCTGTGCCTTTAGAGCAGCCATAGAGCCATGCCCAGGGCGTGCCGGCAATGCTGGGAAAACATTGTCACTCAGAGCTTCAGAAACATCTCACACCAGTTTCAAGGACATCTGTGCAGAAAACTGTGCTAAACCCTTTCTTACGAACTAGTCTGAAATACATGGAAGAAATTCCCACGGGATTGATGGTTCACGCTCCCTCTCTCCACTTCCTACTCAAAGAACTCTGACCTCACGTTCAATAATGAAAAGAAGCACACCATAGACAAGAATGAAAGATATTTATTATTTATTTGAAGAACATAAACAATTTTTCCAGTGGGAGGAAGAAAATTACACGAGAGATGTGCTGGTCACATCACTTATTAGGAGGCTGCCTAACAACTTGTGGGAGGAGTGGGGCTGTGCCTTGCGAGGGAAAGGAGCACCAGAAGCACCTCATGAGCACACACACTCATGTCCCTGCAAGAACTACTTCTAGAAAGTGAAGAGGCAGCTAAGGGCAGACCCCAAAATAACCACTGATGATCCTCTGTGATCATTCGTAAGTCTCGAGTGCTTCCCAAAGGCAGGCATCACTTCCCACCCCCCAGCTCAGAAAGTGGAGCAGAGAGGGAAGGCTTTTACCAAAACCACCAGGACCTGTAACAGCTCTTCATCCTCCAGCTTGCCTCCTCTTCCAAAAGGCACATGCCTGTCTTTCCCAAGTGGTGCCACGTCAAGAGGGACTTGCTCTGCTGCTTTTCCCTTTGTCCCACGGTGGCAGCCATGGGTCGGCTGCCGGTCTGTTTGATGAGCAGGCCCTGGCGCGCTCCTCCTGCTGCTGGCACCAGTCCTTGCAGGCCTGGCTGGCGCCAGCTGTTGCAGCGAGCTCGGACAGGCTGTCTCCCATTATCCAAGTGCCAACTATTCGGAGGAGCCAGACACCAGGCTGGCAGGTCTAATGGCAGCATGCATCTAAAGTCAGATAATGCTGCCCCCTGCTCAGGGGACGGACGTAAGGCCTAGGTGGTCAACAAGGCCTTACAAAACGAAAACTGACATACAGGCACCAACTAAGTAAGGATTGCTGGGTCAACAAGAACACACGGGGCAGAAAGTTACAAAAACCCACAACATGCTGGCTGGGGTTTCACTGTCACAGTCCCAGGCTGAGCCAGAGCTTGAATTGTCCATCATTTCTTTGCTGCTAGCTTAAAATTAAAGCATCTCTCTTGGACTCCACCCTCGTGAAACAACAGCATTAAGATATGTTTATAATATCCACTCCCAGCTAGCAGAAGAGCTGGCCCTTCTCCAGGACTGGGAGGCTTAATGGCCCACAGCACCTCCAGAAGACATGCAGCAGCTGTGGAGCCACTTCGACCCTCTCACCCAGTCC
>VZTE01005845.1:2799658-2802158 GCA_013397775.1 Eulacestoma nigropectus | reverse complement strand
CCTGTCGCCATCCCCGAAGGGCCAAGCCCCAGCGGACGAGACCTCGTTTAGCATCGACCCTCACTCCTTGCAGGGAGCGGGCAGTGGGTCTGAGGGTGCTGTTGCTGCTCCAGGGACGGGGAGGACTGTCCGTGCCACCCGACCCCGCGGCTGCGCACCGGCTACGCCAGCGCCCAGGGACGCGGGCTGCCCGGCCCGGGGCGGCGGCGGGCAGGGAGGTCTGTCCCACCGAAACGGGCAGTGGCCTTGCGGCTGAGGCACTCTGCACGGAGAAACGGGGGCAACCTGCCGGTTCCCCCGGACGGAGAGGGGAGCCTCCGGCGGGGAGAAACCCAGGCGCCCCTGCCCCCCACCGCGAGGGTGGGCTGGCAGCCACGCCGCCGGGCAGCCCTGGCCACGGCACCTCTCACTGCCCTGGGCACCTCTAAGGCTGCTGGAGAGTGCCGTGGGGTGGCTCCCCGAGCCCATCCTTACCCGGCGCTCCCAGGTAGCGCGAAGCGCTGACATGTCTGCAGAACGAGCGCTTACGTTTACAGTGCTGGGACTGGAGGGACAGTTACAACAAAACAGTCCGGATTCCTGAGGACATTTTCTCTTCTAGCTGCTTTCTAAATATAGCGCACGGCAATGCACTACCCAGCACCGTATCCTCGCTCTGGCACTTAAGGAAATTCAAAGTCAAGCTAGAGAAAAAATAAGTGGAGATAAAGACAAGACAATTTTAAGAAAAACAAAATTAAAATTAGCATGGAGTATTTAAAATCCGCGTCTGCATTAAGGTCACCCGAATAGTGAGAAGGACCGACTATTCGTATTTTAAACCAGCTGTTTTTTCTATGGAGACAGTTGTTTGCCTCCTGACCCATCGATAGCTTATTAGTACAATTTAATTCTGCAGTTGTTTCTGTTTAAAGAGTGTTTGGAGCGAATTGTTTCTTTTGTTTATGATCAAACAAACGAGGTCTGGTAATCTTATGTTTTATCTTCCCAACATATGGAAAAGCTATTTATCCCAGCCAATCACAATAAAGTGAAGAAAACCCCATTTTATGGAAAGGTATATATCACAAGTTTGTTCATCATTAAAGATATGATTACCAGTGAAAACCCTCCGAAAGTGGCACATTTATGATTCCAGGAACAGATGGGGACATCCATTTTCCTTGCAAATACTTTTGAAATTGCTCTACTGGTAGCAGTATAAAAATGATATACAGATGCCAGTGCCAACGAAGCCGGGACAAGAGGTCCAGATTTACACAGTAAAAGCTTCACATGCGCTCTGTCAGCTTTGATTGATCTGCTCTATACCTCAGAAACTTGTTGACTGGGAAAGGAAACAGCGCAAATAATTCACTGCAACAAGGCAGATAATTCACCCGGCCAATCGCTCCGCTCCGCTACTCCGGGCGGTGACATACGAGTCCTCCTGCCGCACAAAGAAGCATCATTCTCCAGCGTGAACAGCGGTCGGTGTCACGGACGGGGGAAGAGGGGGAGAGAGAATAAGAAAGGTGGGAGAAGGGAACACAAAAGGAGAGGCGAGAAAGGAGAAGTTGATTTTGGGCAATGGGCACAGCCGTCTACCTTTTCCATGCTGAGCGCAGGCCGAGCCATTCAGCCCCAATTGTCATTATCATATTGATTAAGTTCATCAGAGAGCAATTTTAGGTTTAACGCCAGCGGATTGGGAGAGAGAGCAAAGAATTATCTAAGAAAAGCACAACATTCTTACCTCAGGGACGTTTCCCTGTTCCAGTTCATTGAGGGAGTTGATTAAGTTTAAATGAAGCAGACACTGGATAAAAGTAAGGGTATTGACCACTGGGCAGCGCGGTCTGCGCTTGAAAAGGCCTGATACATGCAGAAAAGCAAGATTTGCTAAATGCTCTAATCTTCAATCAAATCTTACATCAATACAGACAAAGTTTGGTAATGAGAGATTCAATGAAGCATGCGGGAGAAAGAATTAATCCTCTTGGTCTAAACTGGGTTCAACTTTGAAGCCTGCTCCGAAGGAAAGACAGTTATCTAAATGCTAAATAAGAAACTTATTGTACTTTTCATGGCATGCTAATCTTTTGTCTATTTCATCTCTATTATTTGTATGCTTATAGGCGGCAGTTGTCATGGTGATTATATCAAACCACTTCTGTGTGGATGGCTGCGAGGAACCAGGGCCTCCCTCCAGCCGTCCGCCGGGGCCAGCCCGCCCGCTGCTCTGCGCGCCCGCGGCAGCGCCCCGCACCCGCGGCCGGTCCCGCACCAGCCCCGCCGCTCGGCCCGCGGGGACACGGGCGGGGCAGGAATCGCCTCCCTGGCACCGGCAGCGTTTTGACAACACCGGCCCCTTCCTCCCTCCCCTGCATCACCCAAACCACAGGGATCCAGGGATCTCCCTCCATGAAGAGGCACTTTTTCTCCCTTCTTTTTCTCTCTTTTTTTTTTTTTTTTTTTTTTTTTTTCTTTTCCTTGACTAGTTCTTGATGTTAACAATCCA
>VZTE01005845.1:2725857-2783733 GCA_013397775.1 Eulacestoma nigropectus | reverse complement strand
GTGCCGTGTCCCCCGATGGTGCCGTGTCCCCAGGTTGTGCCGTGTCCCCAGGCCGTGCCGTGTCCCCCGGCGGTGCCGTGTCCCCCGATGGTGCCGTGTCCCCAGGCCGTGCCGTGTCCCCAGGCCGTGCCGTGTCCCCCGATGGTGCCGTGTCCCCCGGCCGGGCCCGGCCAGATGGCCGGGGCAGAGCCTGTTGCAGGAGCACGGCTCTGCGGAGGAGGCTGTCCCACTGTACTGGGTGACCAGGCTGTCACTGAATGCAACTCCGTCACGGTATTTAAATCACATTAAAGCTTTCTTTTATTACATATCCCCTTGTGATTTTGCCTGGCTACATTCTAATTACCAGCCTTGCTGCAGCACACGTGGGTTCCACTACTCGCTCCCCATCCCATTTTATGGGAAATGGCTTATCTTGCACAAGCCTAATGAAAATATTGCAGCGAGACAACTCTCTCCTTTCATCTTGCAGTTCCCTCTCTAAAGTGTAAGATGTTTTCTGTGGGGGAGAGAGACCACAAAATATTCAGGGATTCATGCATTTTTAGAAACAGCAGATACATCTGTTAAGGCTCCTCAAAGTAGTTTAATCACTTTACTATTCTTTTACGTAATATCTGATCTTGAATTATCAATGTATTTTTCCACATCAGATGTTAGCTGCACCTGCTTTTCACAGATTTTGCAATTCTTTTTTTCTTTTATTTATTTTAAAAAATTTTTAAAAACATTTTGCATTTCTTATGCCCCACCTATTAACTTCTCAAATAGAGTATTTTAAAGGAGATGCATCGCACTAACTTCTCATGACTTACACAGTTTTTTTCTGAGCAATCTTTTTAGCAGTAGGCACAAATCCTCTCTCCTATTCAATTAGCTCCCAGCACTAATCAGGTCAGAGATCATGTGAATTTTAATGGAGAACTTAATAATGTCCAGGAAAGCTTAAGAACTAGGATGTGGTTTCATTTGATGTGTCCATAGCCCCATCCTTGGCCATGGCTCCGCCACCCCCCATTTTCCAATTACAGCACTAACCATACCTAAACAACACAAAGATTTTATGCTGCCTTGCTCTTGAGTAAGATCAAAATAATTTTGACTGTTAATCAAGGCAAAGCACCCATATGGTGAAAGGCAACATTCTTACTTGCTATTTCATTTGATTTATCACAGTTCCATAGATATAGATCCACAGCTCCTGGGTACAGATCTGGAGATGGGTCTCATTAACCTGCGTGCAGAGACTACCTTCGGGTAGGGAAGTAGTTCAGATCTGCCGTGTGAAGAGGGGTAAGAATCTCACCTTTGCAAGTCTTCTAGAATTAGACAGAATTTTAACAAGAACCTTTCCAGTTAAAAACAACACAACTAATGCTTTCCTGAGGGCAGGGGAAAGGAACTGAGAGAGGAAGTACATGCAGGGAGAGTTAAAAAAAAAAATAGGGAAAGTGCTCAGGTTTGCTCTGATAATAAATGAGCTCCGCGTGACAGCAGCAAACAGCAGCTCTGGCTGCGGGCAGCACGTGCTGCTGTTTCCTGGCAGCAGAAACATGAAGCAGTTGAAGCTCTGAATACATCTGGTTCAATTTTCTGTAACGGCTCAATTTTTATTGTGATCCCAAACCTGTCAGAACTTTCTCTCTGTGCAACAGTAATAACAGCAACAGCAGAACAGATTTTCAGCTTTGGTCAAATTCCCAGGGACAGAAAGCTGAAATAAAGCACCTGGGGTGGGCTGACCCTGTCTGGACAACAGGTGCCCACAAAAGCTGCTCTGTCACTTCTCTCCTCAACTGGACATGGGAGAGAAATGTAACAAGAAGCTTATGGGTCAGAATAAGGATAGGGAGAAATCACTCACCAATGGGCAAAAGTGACTTAACTTGGGGGAAATTAGTTGAATTTATTACCAATCAAATCAGAGTAGGATCATGAGAAATGAAAAATCTTAAAACAGCTTCCCCCCACCTGCTCTTTTTCCTGGGCTTAACTTTTTCCCCATGAGGACTGCAGTCAGTTCATCACAGGTTGTGTCTGCCTTTTCTTCCTCTGCAAAAGCAGGACTCCAAAAGCAGGACTTCTCACACTTTTCCCCACTCCAGTGTGGAGTCCCTCCCCCAGGAGACAGTCCTCCATTAAATTCTCCAATATGAGTCCTCCCCACAGGCTGGAATTCTTCATGAACTGCTCCAGCATGGGTCCCTCATGGGGCCATGCCTCCTTCAGGTATTCACTGGATTCAGTGTGGGGTCCTCCAGAGGCTGCAGGTGGATCTCTGCTCCCCCCTGGACCTCCATGGGCTGCAGGGGCACAGCTGCCTCCCAATGGCCTTGACCATGGGCTGGAGGGGAATCTGCTCTGGCACCTGGAGCACCTCCTGCCCCTCCGTTTGCACTAACCTTGGTGTCAGCAGAGCTGTGGCTCTCACATATTCTCTCCTCTCTCTGGCTGAAGCTGTACAGTTTTGTCCCCTTAAATATGTTATCCCAGAGTCACTACCACCATCACTGATAGGCTTGGCCTTGGCTAGCAGTGGGTCTGTCCTGGATCCATCTAGTACTGGCTCTATTGGACATAAGGGAAACTTTCAGTGTCTTCTCACAGAAGCCACCCCATGACCCCTCCTGCTACCAAAAGCTTGTCATGCAAACCCAATACAGCACCTAAGTTCAAATCCAGCCTTGATTGCTTGAGTATGGGGAGCTCTCACAGGCCATTTAGGCATCTCTCTCAGACCAGGGCTCTAGTTCAGTGCCTAGCATCAGACAGCCAGGACTGACATTCTTAGTCTGTTAAGGTAGGAGGAAAGTCTGAAATCTGTAAGACACAGCAAGATAAGCACCCTCCACTTCAGAAGAGAAAAAAATATAAAGTGCCCACTGTAAATCCGGGTGCTGCAGCAGCAGGTATCATAGATATCTAGACTGTAGATACCCTCCTGTGACACACGCACTGCTTTCAATTTCGAATGCAGCAAGAAGAAAAGTCTGGGCCATCATACAATTTCCACAGCCCAGCACCCAACATACATTGCAGCAGGAGCAACTGGAAAGCAGGGCTGACCTCTCTTCTCCCCACCCTTTATGAACTGGGTGCCAACTGCTCCGTAACGCAGGAAATTACAGAAGGTTGCTGCTTTTGTTTGCTGCTGGCAGTGGAGAGGGCTGCTCACATACTTTTTGCACAGTTCTCCATCTAAACCTGAAATCACAGTTTAACTTCCTAAGAATTTCATGCCATCTATCGCATTTATCTTTTATCAGTAAACGGGCTGAGATTCCTATCTCCAACGTTTTTACCAGTTTTTAATAGATAACCCTTTTCTGCTTTGCTCAAAGAACCTAACCAGCTGTGTATTCACAAAAATCATTCAAGCAAGTGCTTCATTTTCTAAATATTTCTGTGATTTCAGAAAGGCTGACAGAAAAAAAAGAAAAGATAGAAAAAAGAAAAAACAGTAAATTCAGCCCTGTGCAGAAAAACCAGAAAGGTAACTTATGAATTCAGCTCCCAGCAGCAGTATCAGGGGTTGGTACCAACTGTGTAACTTGGGATTTTTGGTTTGTGTAATCCAAAGTCACTCTAAAATCTAAACATTTCCTCCTCCCCCCTCCATTTTGGTAATAGAGCTACTGTCTCTATATAAAATAAATCATAAATCTGGCCAATAGCTATGCTTTTAAGAATACTAAGCAGTACTCTATTTGTTTTGACAGTAATATAGGACTTTCCCGAAAAACTTCATCACTGGTAGCCAGCGGTAAAATAAAGTCCTGAAGAACAAGAGAGACGAAAAATGAAGACAAAAAACCAAATGTGGATATAAGCAAAAACTAGGGAAAGGGAAAACAAACCAAGCTAGGAATGAAGATAATGAAAACGGTCAGGTTAGCAGCCCAGTGAGACGCGGCTAAGTACCGTTCCCAGATGGGAACTGGGCCTGAGGGCAAAGAAATGAGTTTGGGATCCTGCAAGAACACTCACATTCTGGGTCAGGGTCTTTAGTCATTTATTAGTACTCAAGGTCAGCTGCAGCCAGAGAACTCTGAGTTTAGTAGGGGAGAGTATTTCAGTGAGAAGAGAATGTTGTAAAATGATGGACGTCAAATAGTAAAGGAGAAAATTTTTGCAGGCAATGAATGGCGATCTACCATGAACAGAACCTGAAAAATCAGATTTCAGTAGCACACTTGTAACTGAGGCCATACACGGGAAGAGCAGCTCACCTTCTTTCATGATTGGACTAATTGTCTATGGATTTATACATAGCACTTAAAAGGATTCAGTAAATGTACTCCAGATGGCAAAGGAAATGGGTACAGTTGACTTCCAACACAAGAAATTGGATTTAAAGTCTCTTTTCCCTGTCACTGCCTATCTCTTTAACAGTTTTGGGTAAAAACTCCTTCCTTGGCTGTCTGGCTACGAATAATATTTGCCTTAGCTTCCTCTGTGCCAGGAACCCAAGTGCACCCCTGAAGATTTGGAGGCACAGCAAATGCAGCCATCAGCTAGATTTCAGGGTCAAGTGTCAACCTCAGGCTTATACTGTCTTCTCTTCTTTGCAGTTTCTCTTTCAACCTATGGGTTTTTTGTTTGTTTCTTTTTAAAAGATTTTTTCCCCTGCTTTTTTATCCAAATAAGGCTGTTATCTTTCTCCTACTTTCACACAATTAAGTTTTTTCAGGGAAGAGACAGATGAAAGAAATATTTCTTGTCAGCAAGACGTACCTGGGTGACACACAATTCCTTATTTGGTTAAAACACAGATTAATGGTGTTAGTTTGCATTCTCCTTTATCAGTTTCTTCTTTTCTGAAGCTGTTTCAAAGAGCACAATGGGATTCAGAGCTTCAGCATTTGTTGCTACAGCAGTGAGGATGGATTTGGCTGAGTTTCACAGAGAGATATAAACACGATTCACAACTGCTGCTGACTTAAAGATACATAATGAAAAGTTTACATGGGAAGTTTTCAGTTTCCAATAAACAGATTTTTAAAAAGTGGTAGATTATATTTAGGAACAATTACCATGAGTATCATGTAAGCATGTTCCATGTTGCAGGTCTCTGACACAAAATCAGAAGGGTTATCATCACTTGGTACACAAATCTCAGATCTTACAAGTTAAAAGTGTACTTTTAAGTGGAAACGTAGAATAGAAAGCCCAACAGTTGAGATTTATACAACATACGGAGTACAAGCACCTTGGAAGCTCTGAAAAGGCTCCAAGGGTCCCTTTGTTCCCTAACTGGACAGTAAGAGTTGGAATTTTGGAACATCTGGGCTCACAGATACTGAGGATGCTATTTGCTTGGGTTTTAATTGCAGTGGAAAGAGCACGGGAGCCTGCATGAGAAAGATCTTTCAGGGCTTTTGTAAAAAATTTTGCCTCTACATAGAGAAAAGCATCCCCACGGGAATGCATTTATTCCAGTTTTTATTTCTAGCCAAAATAACACCTTGTCAGTCCTCAGGCACCCCGTGCAAACCACCCTCATAGTCAGTGACCCACGGCTCAGATCCCTCCACCTGCCATTCTGGCACACTGGAGCCACTCGCACATGAGCTAAGGCAGCCAGGACCACTTCCCTGAGGGGCAGGCACTGCAGCCAGACACCAGCTACTGGACCACAAGGTTTTTTCTACTTGATGGACTTGAGAATTACTAAGCAGTTTTATTAAAAGGCTGTTAGCGGACCTATGCTCAAATCCTAGTAGGGGGATAGGGCACTAAAGTTAGAGAGAGTTCTTAATTGCTTTTGTAAAATACAAGTTTATTAGCCTATAGTGCAAGTAGAAATGAAATGAGCACTGCCAGAGTTTAACCTCAGCAAAACATGGAAGGGATCCCCACTCCAGCTCTTATTTAAAACAAACCCACACCCCAACAGTCTTTTATGCTGTATTTGATCAACTTCTGCATTTTTTCTTACAATGTGTGTGAATGGCTGTGGTATGGCAATGAATCCTTTCACGCTGCAGGAGACCAGGGACTTGCAGAGCACCAGGCAGACTGGGTTTTTCATTGTACTCTGTCCAGGTACATGTGGCAGACACTGTGCAGCCAAAGCTGCACGGAAAAATCGCTCTTAACTGGGACAGAAGGCACCAGTGAGACTAGATTGCAGAGCGAAAAGTGGGCAGACAGACAAGAGTCACTGTCATTTGGGATTCACCTTCAGATGTGGGCCCCTGGCGCTGGTGGTGCTCCCGCCACCACCAATTTTTATCCTTAGTCTCCAACACTGGAATGTAAATACCCCCCTTCTTGCCTCACCTCTGAATTTTCAGGTGGCGATAGCCAGCAAATCTGCCCTCTGCATCACCACGCAACTGCGCTGGTTGGGGGGGAATTCCCCAGTTAAGTGACACGTACAGTGCAGCTCACCTCCGAACAATGGGAAGAACACCAAGAAGCCTGCAGTGTTAAAAAGGAACATTTTATTGCAAGAGATTACAAACCTGGCACTATGGCCAAATGTTTCCATTACATCACAATTGCTACCCATGTATCAGGCAACAGCACCTACAAAGCATGGTGGATTGAAATATCTGAAATCATAATGCAGTCAGCTTTTTAAAATAAGTACCACCCTAAAAAGTGTGGGTTGTTTCTTTAAACAAACTCAAAACTACACAAATCAATTTTTTAAATATGAAATTGGTGTTTAAATATCCAGGCCACTAACTACTGTTATAAAAAGTGGAAAAGTCTGTTAACCATAAAGCTGAACTAAACAGGCTTTGTTCACAACCCATAACCACTCAGTTAAAAGCAAGTACTTCTTATTCACTGCTAATGTTTCCGCATTTGTTCAGCCCAATTTATCTTCTGTAGGTTTTCAGAATCAGGTAGATTTAATGCATAACCCCTCTTTAAAGCACTGCGTGAAACCTAGAACCATAGCTGGCCCAGGAAAAGCATCACAGTCAAAACAGCATTGCATCTTCCCATCTCAGTCCTGTGACACTGACATGTAGAAACTCTGGATGCTCTTCTCTGAGCCCCAACTTGTAACTCGTGTTTCTCCTGTGATCCACTTACCTCAAAGAGCTTGGTGATTTCCCTGAGTGTGGCTGAAACAGCAGGAATTAGCGCAGGCACACAGCTCAAACACAACCCGCCTGGCCCAGGGCTCGCACCCAACTGTTACAGTGCACACCTTCGGCACGGCCGTGCTCGCTCTCCCTCCCCAGAAGCTACCAACACCTACAGCCAGGTCCTTCCTCTCCCACTGGGAGGAGCCAGCAGCTCATTTCCTGACGCTGCTGCCTGGGGAAGACGAGCCCTGAGGAAGAAGTTGGATCTGCGGGCAGAGCTGGACCCCCTCAGCCCGGGGGAGCAGTCCACCTCACACAACTCCCCCAGTCCACACGAAGCAGTACATGGCAAACCGCAGTAAATGCCCCGGGATCTCTGTGAGACAACATGTGTTTTCTGCTCACCTCCATTTCCCACGCATCCAGCCTGAACACACTACCACTTGGCAGCTGCTACCATGGGTACTTGAAATTAATCACCTGTCCAAGGTTCTGCAGAAACATCTTTTCAAGGAATGCAAGCAGAGTTTTTATTTTTGAAGAGGATTTGGAAATATCACTGGGACTAGGGAATATAGGCCATCATCTTATGAAAAGTATATGGGGATGGTCTTCTACAATTTTCCTAAGGCTACTACTTAAGACACCTTTACCAGAAACTAGGATAACTTCAGAAACAAGTATAAGACTCTGATAAAGAACCAAAATCAACTAAACAAAAATCACTGTGCCACTGCAGCCTTTACCCCAAAGCAATCTAAGCCAACCTGAACAGACTAACACTCGTGTTTAGATGTGCAACTCTGGAAGTCCAGCTCTTCAGCACAGACTGCCACAGAGCCTCTCAAGCCACGTAACATCAGATTGGCATCACAAAGTGACTGATTTAATTTACCCTCTTCTACCACATTATTTAGAATTTTGCTAACTCCAGAGAGGGGGATTTATATTTCCTTGTAGCTAGTGATAAAAAATATCTGTACTTCCAAACAACAGAAATCAAGAAAATAAATAGCCCCACTTGAGGACTAGAGGCTAAGGACAGCTAATAGTACTCTATTTTCTTTTTTTTTTAAAGATTATTCAGCCTGTATCAACCACATATGCAATTAATTTAATAATCAGAAGAGTTCTAGAACTCCTGCATATTTTTTGAATCATACCACAACGATCTGATGCCAGCAGGGCACACAGCCTGTCACTGAAAATTGCTCCTCATCAATAGAATCTCATTTTGGAAACTGATCAGCCCCAGAGCTCAATGCTCTTCAGACACAATCTTGCATCTTAGTATTACATAAAGTAGCTCACTACTGGGGTTTAATGAATTAAACAGAATTAACTAGAGTTTTTTAAATTATTAGTATTATGAATCTAGTAGGAGTTTTTTGCTAATGCAAAATTCTGCACGGTATGGCTTCACCTTACAAACATTCTTAACAACATTAGATAAATATCATTTGCACTTAATTGATTTTTTCATTTGCTAAACAGCCACAAAATATGGTGCTCTCACAAGCACCTTTTTTGGTGAGAAGGGTAAACAAGCACTCTATTAAAGCATTATAAACATTCAAGGTGATATGATCACTTCCCTCTCTTCTGTTTCAACACATTGCTTTAAATCTTTCATTTTCACATCATATTAAAAAGTCCCACAAATATCCACAAATTCGGAAATTTGTTAGTCTGCATACACGTAATTTGTCTGCAATACACTTCAACATCCCAGTTCTTTTCTAAAATCTCTAAAGTATTTATTCCTCCAGCCTTTAAATGTAATGATGTAGATTTTCCACTTACAAGAGAATAAATTTCAACAAGAAAGCTAAACATAACTGTAGCAATTTGTACAGTTAAACACCTGACAGCACTAATTTAATGATAGTCTTGACAGAGCTAGGATGGCCTTGTCTGAGGCCTCTGTCTTGCACAGCTGTGCATTTTTAGCCCATCTATTCTATCAAAACAGTAACGAGCCTCATGTGTTAACTCTGAACTCCGTGCATCCAGGAAGACAGACATTTATTCATACTTTCCACCAATCAAATGTAATGCGTCTGTGAACAATTCAGTTTATTGCAAGTAAATGTACTTAAGATCATGAGAAGATTCTAATCTCAAGCAAGACAAATCAATTCCACAAACTTAATTCACACAATGCAAATAAATGCTTCACATTATAGACATTTAGATTTTCTTTAAACCTTTTTATTTAGAGATTTTTCTGGTAAGGAGATATACCATAGGAAAGCAATTTCACTGGCAGTGAGGTATGTATATACTCTACCAAAATACTCCTCTTGCTGCTTTTAACTTTATTTACATATAAAGAAAATATCAATGCATATCCTTGGCTTAACTACAGTATCTGTTACCCTATATGAGTAAAATGAAATGTTACTTGCATACAAAATTGATTTGTAGAGGAATCTAATTTGATTTAAACAAAAATCATGTTCTGAAGACAGTTTAAATGAACAAACACAATTCATCATGACCAAGACACCTGCACCATATTTCCATCCTCACAGCACATTTATTTCAATAATTCTGTAAGTAGGTCCTTAGCATGAGCATAGTGTTACAGTTTTCATACATATAATCACATCCAAAACAAGCTCTAAAATTTAAGTTGTAAACATTCTCTTCATATGTAGAAACATTTCAATCTGTGTTTGAATTTTCTAAAATGATCAATCTTTTAAACAGAATTATAAATGAAAAGCCTACTCTAACCGTGTAGTGAGCAATGCTTATTAGTACATTTCTACAGTGTTAAATAAAATAGTAGAGGCAAACTTCTGGAAGCAAGTCAGACTTTAAGTAAATTGTCATAAAAGTAACAAACTTGTTAACAAAAAGATGCTTTGTAATAAAGAAACTTGGATTGAATCTACTATGATACAAAAACATAAGGGTAAATACCATCTTTGTTGACAAGTAGGAGGTAGCATGGATGCACCACTTTATTGTCAGTGAGAAATGCAACTGAAGTAAAGAATATTTCCTTACCACAAATTTCCAGTATTATGTACATATTTCTCTTAGAAATTTGTTTTAACAAGTTTCCCTCCACTTTTTAGTACAAAAAGCCTCATGTGATTTAAAAAAAACACTTACACACCTAGATAGAATAGTACTAATTGCCCTATTTGAACAAAACAGTCTCTTGAACTATGAAGTACATGGTATTTAATGCCCTAAGTTGAGTAAATTGTAATAGCAGTTCTTGGTATTATACAAAACACTACATACATACAAACAAAATATAATAGTATCTTATTTTACTATGCAATTCTTTTTGGAATAAACAGAGCCTTGATTTGGGTAACACTGAAGAGAAGGTGGTTTCTTTGTTTTATTAAAATCTGTCTTTTAAGTACCCATGTGCAACAATTTAAAAATGGCTGCCATACATATAATGGTCTTGTATTGATAGTGAACACAGTAACTGACAAAAACATAATAAACCTTAAAAACACATCTTCCACCCTATATAAAATATAAAGACTACTTACTGTAACTGTTAAGTATTCAATTTATTTTGATGTTACTGTAATCCATTTCCTCTATTTTCTGTCTTTAGCATTTATAAACATAATTTAGTGTAGTAATTTATTTTAAAAAATGATTAAGTATTTCAAATTTACATCCAATTAAAATTTAAAATGTTTCCGTGTTCTATGATGCTGCTTCTGCCATCAGTAAAGAAAATGAAGTTTCAGTAATTGAAGCAGGCTTTTTAAGTAGTGATGTGACTTCAACCATGCCAGCTCCAGTCCGTGGAAGATTTGCGTTGACAATGTGTCGCTGCAAGTGCTTTATCCAGTCTTCTTGAACAGACAAAGGTCCTCGAAAGACCAGACCACAAAACCTATGCAAATATTAAAATCAATCCATCAAGATATATCTATCTCTACTGAAAAATTATAAAATAAGGACAGTAAGAGTTAAGTCTTAATTTTCTTGAAGTTCGTTTCTACATGTTTTAACTGAAAAACTTAGTAATTGAGTTCATTAGTAGTAACTGTGAGCACAAAACCCTGCAGCTTATACAACTCACACTCTCACACATTTAACACCAGTAATAACAATCTGTTGTTCTTATATAAGAAGGTTTCTTTTGAAGGACAGAATATTACTCAGACATGACCAGTAAGATTTTAGCTAGAGAAACAACTGGCAATCTAACAACCAAGTATGACTGAATCAAATCCTCTTGTTCAAATTAATGAAAACAGGCACTTGCTTTCCCCCCTTATCATTCAATTTAATCACATTTACGGATACAATAATGAATCTTTTCATGACTAACATTAGCAAGCTCTTAAGAATGTACTCTTCCAATTAAAGTAACACTATGTACCTGCATCTGAGTATGTAAACTTCATCAGCACTATGAGGTAACGGCAGCATTTTCTTCTTGCTTCCAGATCTTGACCTTGACTTCTTTTGCTTACAGTCTAAAGCTAAGAAGAGAAATTTCCATATGTGAAAGTAATACTTCAATGACTGTTAGTCAAATAGAGATATTCAGTAAGTATTCCCTATAGCAGTAGTGAAAAGACATCTACCTCCTTGTTATTCTACATTTAATTATAATGTAAATCCAAAACAATTACAGTGTCTTCTAAGAAATATACTGGCAAAACACATGAGGCTGGTTTTTTTTAGCTGAGTATAGTGCTTGCTCTTTGAAAGACTAGATAACTGACATTCAGCATTAAACTGTTGTTTTAGTATCAGCAAGCACCTACAAACCTATTGCAGAATTATACAGAAGCAAAGCACCATTGGAAATTCCCTTTCATGCATAAAACACTGTCAAAGTCTCAGAACTTGTTTTGTAGTTCAAGGACCATCATAAGACCACTCATGTTCAACCAAGTTACAACTTTATGAAGTTGTAGCTTTCAGCTAGTACAATCAAGAATTTCTAGTTTGAATAAAATACCTGCCATTTGTTTTCAACACAAAGCAAAAATTTGTTCTTTTGTTCTAAGAATTTCAAATGAAGCTTCCCCTTCACTCCTGTCTGAATTCTAATGAAGCTTACAAAAAGTATGTATTAGTCCTTGGCAGTGGGAGCTGGTATTAGGACAATCAACAGGGATGGCAAGGCCACTTTTTAAATTCAGTCTAAGCATTTGAAACTAAGTATGAAGGTAACGTGTGTGAACAGGAAACACGTAGCAAATGAGTTCAGATAGCTTTGACTTCTGTATCTCCCATAAACACATGTAATGGGAATCTGAAACAAAACCTGGAGATTCTAAGAAGCAGCCAAAGTGGATGAGTGGATTAAACTGAATTAATATTGTTATGATGCAAACAGCTGATAAAGCTCAAGAAGTTTGTGACTGCTTGAACTGAGAAGTGTATCTAGCTACGCTCTAGTCTGAAACACAAGACACCAACAATAGAACTCCAACACAAAAACTTTTTGCAAACATCCAGTTACATCACTTCAACAAAAACTCCACAGAAACCAGAAAGACAGTACCAGGTGGTATTCTTGATACCAAGAAGGCATAATGCTATGCTACTGAAGCATCTTAACAGTAAAATGGAAAAAAAAAATTGTTACACTTGGCTAAAGTTTTGACTCCTAGAATATAAAACAGAAGAATTAACCTCTTGGCATTCTGAAGCATAAGACATTGTCTGGTGAGGTAAAACATGTTGATTTAAAGAACACACAGTCTTGACTGCATCCTTAATTTTTCTCATGCCCTCCAAATGAGCACCTTTCAAGCTTTTACCTTGTAGCCCAACTTTTAACTTGGTAAATATACCAGATGTTTCCCAGTTCCATCCCCAGACTTAAAGATTCCTGCCTATCTAAAATTTAGAATGAATTTCTGAGGTTTGAAGGTATGAGAGAACAAATAAAATAAGTAGAAAGCAGACATCAACCTAGAGAGACTTCTTCAGATCAACATTAGGAAAATGAGGCTTAACAGCATTTTTTTCTGACAGCAACAACAAAACCAGTCTGGATATAAAGGCAATAACCCAAGGTGGCAGGGGGTAGAGAGAGAAAAATGGCCAAGATAACTTCTGGAATAGCATTAAGGGGTTCTTAATACTTTATTCTCTCACCAAAAGCATATTCTTCATTTAATTAGGAAGAAAAAAGCTAACTATAATATCAGGTAGGAACTATCACATACATAAATATTTTACATACTGCAACTTCAGTAACACCATCAGCAATGTAAGCAGATAAAATACTGGAACCCAGACACACATGATTTGAAGAGAACTGTCAGTATGAGGGGTAACTTATCTGCCGCAGTTATTACAGCAAAAGCTTTGCCAATTTTGTGGAACATCATGGGAAGAAGGGAAACAGAAGTTGGTATTATCCGAATGCAAACATGTCCATAAGTTCCATGTGATGACAGTTAGTTGATGTCAGTTGATATAAGTGGAAAAAAAAGAAGCAGTAGACAAGAGACTCCTCCTAGAGAGGCCAACCTGCATTTGAAACAAGGACTTGCTGATTTCCTTGATGTTGGCAAAGACATTCATTCCCATCAAGAAATTTGATTCTACTCACACACATCTGGAGCATTTCAGAGAGCTTTCCCTTTCTTATTAGACCTGGATTGGTCTTCTGCAGCAGATTCCTGACACCTAATGGGTTTGTGTGTGTGCGTGTATAATCATCTTTTTATAAGAAAAAACCCCTCTGAACTACTGTGCAACCAAACAACAGCATCAGTGACAGAAACTGCCATAATGAACCAGGAGAGGTAGCTTCTACTTCCTTGAAAGGTATCTTTTCCAAGAACAATGAGAAAACAAGGAAAACCAATCTAAGTGCATGTTCTCTGAGCCGTTTATGATGGAGACTCTGGATAGGGATATTACAAAAGAAAGAAGAGAAAGTATTACAGCAAAAGATTCACAGCAAGAAAAAAGATTCAGACTATGCAATGAATTCTCAGAGCAACTTAGCTAAATTTGAAAGTAGATTTGCCCAAGCAAGAAGCTGTTACAAAAGACAGAAAATACTAAGAACACTAAACCTGTGTTCTGCAAGGGTCATTTTTTGTTCCCCTTGTCTTTTGAGATAGCGAACATATTCTTTCACATTTTAGGGAGCTCAAAGCAGCACCAGTATGTTTTGAGGTTACTCCAGTGAACCTGGAACATGAGTGAAGGAGGAGTATCTGAGTAAAGCTGATTGAAAACCACAATTCAAACAGCAGTTTTAAGGCATGTGTACCAGTAACTGTCACAATAATTTCATTTTGTCCACCCAGAGAGCAACAAGTTCATGCACATACTTGAGTAGTCTGTTGATATGATGCTTACAAGTGGTTGCAAACATCAAGTAAGTCACACAATTGCCTCACCCATCGCCTCCCCGTAAAGGTAGCCATGTTCTGACCAAAACTCAAGTTATTGCTTTTTCTATGCCTTTTACTGTAACAAAACATGACCTCCTCAGAAAGTATATTTTTATCACATCTGGGAAGAGAGCAAGGATAATTTAGCTCTAGTAAGCTGCATGGAAACTGCAGCAAATTGCCAGAGAGAGGCAGAACTAGCTATCATTAACACCTACTTTGTAGTTACAACAGCTTCCAAACTATCATCTTTCATTCTCCATAAGGGCCTACTTCTTTTTGGAAGAAGTCTCTTTCAAGTTTGGCCACTTGGTGTTGATAACTGTTTCAGTTCATAACTGAAAAACTTCTTGCAAACAACCAGTCACATCACTTCCTCAAACTGCCGATAAAACATGATGGAGAAACAACCCATTTAAAACAAAAGACAATCAAAACTTTGGAGGAATCTCCTTGAGGTATTTATGTATAATTTCAGAGCACACTACTTCAAAAAATATCTGATAGGTAAAGACACTGCACATAAAAACCTCTGTGACCACTTATCAAGAAAGACTAAAAGCAGAGGGAGATAGGAGGTTTCAATGAGCATGCCTAAGACAACATAAATTAGACAGCTCACAATTAGTGAGGCCCTTTCACGCCATGACATTTGGTCTGCAGTTCCAAATTAAAAAGCTCTTCTTCCTTATGTCCCTCAACACAAAATGGTTCTTATTTCAGGAAAATTGAAGCTGGGTCTTTTACTCAGACTTCATTACTTTTGTCATGGTGTATGTAAGCTAAAACAAGTTGAATAATTGCACACAGAAATGGAACCAAATCATTTGAAAACACTGCCAATTAAAAAGTAAAAAATAATTAATTATCTTTCTCATACATTTAGTCACTAATTTTTCAAATTCAATCACTTGCTACCTATCCTCATCACTTAAGGTACAAACCCCTCCATGATTCTCTCCCTATAGGATTTTACAGGATACTGAAAATCAGCTCATCATGCCAGTTGATTCGTTATGACTGTAACAGCACAGAATAAAGACACTCAAAGCCAGTGGCTCTCAGATTTCTGCGTACCTGATATGCTTCCACCGCAAACTTCCCAAAGCTACAAGTTTAACAAAATAATATTTGAAATTATTTGAACGCATAGTAGCCCTCATGAACTGCTACCTCAGACAAACTGTTGGCTTGAAGGCCAGACTCCTTGCTCTGTATTTTATTGTTCCCTCCCAAACTTCTGACAAAGCAGTCTCCACCTACAGAAGCAGAGACCAAAGGAAAGTGGTGATTCCCAGAAGATGACAGCCAGTAAGAAGAGACTTAGTATGTGAAAAGAGTCAACAAAGAGAAGATGTAAAAAGCCAGGGCACAAGAAAGTATCAAGAGACTTGGGGAGAGCCAGGGGAGGAGGGAGGAAGAGAAGCCCAGAGAGAAAAAGAGAAAGGAAGCTGAATATACAACTATGACGAAGAAGAGTGAGATGCATTTTGAAGATTTTGGGTAGTTGTGTCCAATGCTCTAAAGATACTCAGAAGAAAGAAGCAAGTTTACCATGTGCTCTGAGAAACACCAATGTGTTGCTATACATGAAAACAGGTATAGAAGGAAATTAACATTTACTCAAGATGAACAATTAGATCATTACATTGTTAAAAATTGGACTGAATAAAAACAACAAAAAAAGTTCCAGCCAGACACCTGAAGACACAGGTATTTGCTCTATAGTGGATCTATAATGCATAAGTATAGGCACAAATAAGGTTTAATAAAGACTAACCTCAAACAGCCAACAGCCTAGGAACTTCTTACTTCTAGGATGTTTTTCTTCAGTCCATTCTCCAAAGCTACCATTATGCTTAACTATGTCTACTATACTGCTGAGACTGTCAAGTTGCATTTGAAAAGAAAAATAGGCTAGATTTAACTAAATATGATGAAATTACTGACTGAAGAAGCAGGGCATCTGCCAGAAGAGCGATATGGTAACAGTCAATATCAAAACCACATGCAGACAAACGGAAAATCTGAGACTGGTACATAAGCTAATGTAGTTCAGAAAGGTCTCACTTTGGTGGCATGCAGAGAGCACATATTTCTCATCTATTTCTCCTAGTAAACAGTAGTGCCTAGATAGGTCCCATAACAACTGCTAAATAAAAGAATTACAGTGTTCATGTTCAGACACAATTATTTTATTACAGCAAGAAACTGCGATAATTATTCAACTGATGTGATTTATTTTTGGTAGTTATGTTTACTTTAGAAGATATAAGAAAGGCTTAATGAGAAGAAGGAACCCGTATAAACGTGTCCTCATTGTCTCCATAGAATGGCTGAAGACCATTGAAGGTTCAGCTGTGGCTGAGACCAAACTGAAGACATCTCAAAACTGCTCTCAACTACAACCATCTTTTAGTAAGAAAACCCAAGATCCTAAGAGCAACACTCATAAGAAGTGTGTACTTGTGTGTACTTTAATGTGTACTAGTGAAACCTTGCATTAAAATAATTCTCACAAAACTTACATTATAAAGTGGAATATCAAATAAAGCAATGGTTTAAAAGCATATTTTTTGGTCTACAAGCCTTGCATTAAGCTTGCTTGAATGAGACATCAATGAGCAAAGTTTACAACCTTCACAGAGTTGCAGCAGTGGAATGACTAAGTTACTACAAATATACATTGGTTGCATGATGTTACAGCTAGAACTCAACATTGACTCCTTAAGTCAATGGTTTCAGCAACAGGCCTATATCCACGGTATAAAAGTTAATTTATCTGGCTTTCTTCCAGCTTCTGAGATCAAAAGATTTTTTTCCAAAGTTTTGTTTCTAACCTTTTACTTAAACTTTGTTTCAAACCCCATTTTGTTTCCAGCCTGATTTTAAACCAACTTCTAGGTCCAATGATACAAGACTCATGAGTTTTCTTTCCATTCTTTTAAGTAAAGTGGCAACTGTTCTGATGACTATGCAACTACTTCAATAGCAAAATACGTTTCTTAGAGGAAAAAACCAAAAATCCCTGAAAGCACCTTAACAAGCTTCCCTCACTTTTCCCACTTAGCAAAAGGGAAGCTAGGTACAAAGTGCTTGTCTAGGATTCAATCTCTGTGTACCATCCTGTTTGCCAATGTCTCCTTCATTAAATTACTGTTAAGTTATTAATGTGCTATTTAAATATATAGCTATTGAAAAATACTTCCTCAGTAGGTATATAAGAAAAGGAACCTATCGCAGGGCTAATATCAAATCACAGCAGTGGTAAATGAAATCCACTACCATCACCTTTCTACTGGATAAATATGAAAATTTTCAGAATCCCTGACTAAAAGCATTTTCTTCTACATGTTAGATATTACTGCATCTGCTGACTTACTTCCAAATCTGCTTTGTTATAGCATTAACGTAGTGTAACATAAGACCTGGCAGCCACAGGCCCATACTGTAAAAATATTTGTTTTAGCCTTCCACAGAGAAAGCCTGCAACTCAGTTTGTCATTCTTAGCATAATGAATTACATTTGCAGATAAAAAAAGGATTATGCATTTTCCAAGAGCATTATGTAAAAGTCTGTGTTTGTTGACACAGAAAACTGATGGCTGCCTTAATTACAGAATATTTCAGGCTTCATATCTCCAAATTTTCCTCATATTGCATCTCTGCTCCTCAATTTGCTGTTGATCATGTGGAGTCCCACTAATCTCAGCAATAATCCAAGTAAACTCAGAAACTGCCTACAGCCAAGCAAGCTGCAAGTCCCTTGAAACAAGTCAAAATACAGCATATTAGAAGAATTTTAAAATGAAGTTTGTTTTACTAAAAAACATTAATAGCAGTGCCAAATGCTGTACTACCCTCACTCAATGTCAGAGCAGGTAGTTTTTGAGTTGTGAGCTGAACAAGATATGAAACCAACTACACACAGTATGTTGTTAGAAATATACAAGGTGTAAAATTACTTGCTTTTCCTATTTTACTGGACTATTCTTTGTAATTATATGTACTAGACAGTAAAAACTACTTGTTGTTTTGTTGCCTTTTTTTTCTCCCCACAGCTCTCATTTCTGAGATACTTTTAAACACTTCATTAGAAGGCCAACTAGCTGGTTTGGAAGTTGTGATATCATAGGAGAATGAATTTAAGCAATCATCTCTTAGTTTTGCTTACATACCTTAAGTGTTGGATCCAAAATCAAAGAGTAAGAATAAAAATCAGACACAAGAGTGGACAACAGCAACATATGTTTTCTTACAAGTTGCTGAAGTTTTATGGCAAATAAATTGTTTACCAGCAGAAGCTTCAAAATTATTTTGAATTAACATATGCTTTTGTCCAGTCTGATGAAGAAAATGTATCATAGACAGACTTGCTTTTACATCTGTAACAAAACATACCTGTCCCAGTCAAAAGTCCAGCACTCTTCTTTCGTGCATAAGCGCGTAAGTGGTTGGACAGGCTAACAGCACTTGTAAACGTCGTATTGCAATGCACACACGTTCTAAGCTTCACAGGCATACCTATCATTCAAAAGAAAACTATAATCCAGTTCTCTCTTCAAAAAATGAAATTCTCAAAGCGTTGTAAAAAGTTTTCTGCAATAAAGATGGTTTAAAATATATTCACTGCATTGATGCGATTGTTTAGTATATTAGAAGGATCCAAGTTAACCGTTATTAGTTTTCCACCTAGTGCTTTAAGCCAAACCATGTTATTTGAAAAAGAACAGAAAGGAGGCAACTTGAGCCCAGTAGGCTACTCTGCATTTAGTACCTACTATCCAGTTCCTACAGATCTCCACATTATGAAGCTCTAATTCCAAAATACAATCCTGCAATTTGAACAGCACAATTCTGTTGAGAAATTTCAGAGCTTTCAATATTTCCAATAAAAAGAATTTGAAAAGTCAAGTTGACAAAGTGGTGATTAGAAGTGTTTTACCCATAAGATTGAAAAGCTCAATACTAAAATTAGGCTGCTGTTGAAGGCTCAGAGAAAAAGGTGGTAAAACACACCACTGAACAGTTGTTAGACAAAACATTTTGTTCAGTGCATTTTCTATTCATTACTTTAGATGCACAATTGGTAATGAAAGTAAATGATTTGAAGTTTTTTGCTAAAATCTTTGTGCTAAGTAAATATCAACCAAGCAACATGCTATTTATCACAGGAAAACAAATAATACTGAATTCCTCACTTACAGACAAAGAAACCATTGTAACTTATCCCCTGCTCAACTTCACCATAATGTTTCTCCCTGCATTTTACCAAAGATAAATTGTTTTGGTCAACTAATATTTCAGGTTCTCTACTAATAAATTATTAGAAGAATAAATGAAAAAGCTAAAACTACTCAGCTGGAAAGTCTCTGTTTGCAGGAAAGAAAGAATGCTATTCTCCAGCAGCCCACAGAAGACATGCTGTTTTTTCAGGCAAGTTACAGAAGAAGAACACCTGGTTGGTAAAAGCCTTTTTAAAACTAAAACCAGAATTAGGAATATTTGCCCTTTTTAGGAAAAACAGAAGATTTTCAACTTGATGTTAAATATTTTCTTACTCAACTGGCGTTAGTTATCAAATTCCGTTACCTCAGCCACAGAAAACTATCGGGCCCCATTCATAACTGTTAGTACTATGCGAGCGTATGTTTATTTTTACTTGGTTGTTCATCACAATCAAACAGGTTCTACCTAGTATTGAGCAGTAAATATTATACAGAAAGCAAAACACAGTGTCAGGTTTGGCAAGCTATTCCTTGAGCATTGTTTTTCAAATCATTCAACCTGTCAAAGATACACTTCCTTTTTTAAGCAATCTCCTGTCTTAAGGGACAACCACAGACGTACAGAAGACATAAAATACAATTCTTTTCCACTTCTACTGTGTCATTTTAGAAAGCCACCTTTGTTAAGAGATTGACTGCCACACTTTTGTAGTCCCCTAAAAGAACTTCTGAGTACATCAGATTGTTGGGGTTTTTTGTTTAAAGGAAGAAAAGAATATAGGTGAAAAAGTACTAGGCACTGCCAGTTTTACTAACTTGGTTAATAACAAGAAAAGAAACAGAACCAAAAAAAGTCAGGGGTATAAAAATAAGATCCTGCTCCTCAGTCTAAAGAATCTTGCAGCATTGGTGGTGTCCAACCAAGAAACCGGTAAATGCAAGCTCTACATACACATTAAAAAGGATGTTGTAAGAGTTCCCCAAGACTAGAAATAATTCTCATGTGACAAGTAAGTTAAAAACATCACTCTAAGAGCCTGCTCTATTAGTATACAGAGTAGCTAGGAAGTTGATTCTAGAATTGTTTCATTAGCACAATTCTCAGTGGAGGGACAATCTAGGTCCTTATTAGGTCCTTATCTAGGTCAGAGGCTGTGCATTGGAAACCTGCTGGCTACAACTGTATGCCAACAAAGCTTGAACCAGCACAGGTTGTCACTCAGGATAGACAGGCCCTAAGCAAGCATGAGTTTCTCACAGCAGCCACAGTTTGCAACAAACAAGAATTAATCTACGTTGTAAGAGTATGTTTGCCTAAAACCATCAAAATTAGTTGACAGTGATTCATCAATTTGCAGTATTATGTATTTATAATGGTATCAACAGTTCTGTTAGTTTGAGCAAATGCTGCCTTGCACAAACCTCGAAAATTTAAATGCAGTATTCCCAAACCAGCTGTTTTAATGCCCAAAACCAGGGTTGCAAGCCCAAACATTTCAGAACTGTTAGTCTACCAAATATGCATGGACACTTCAACTTGTTTACTGCAGGATGTGTCTTCTTCCTTACTGAGGCTCACTTTGTGTCCGCTTTGAATTTGCATGCCCAGTCATATGCAGAACAGGAACTATGTTCCGTGCAAAAACCCTTCAGTGCTGCTGAGGCGTTTTTCCACTTTAGGAAAAACATGTCAGAAAAATTTGCTGTGCTACCTCTCGCAGTCAAGTGTCCTCTGGAAATGAAACAAGAATTAAATGAACAGAATCCCAAATAAAATACTCTGCACTTGTACATTCTCTATGAATTACATGATTCTTTGGAAATGTTGTCAAGAAACACCTTCTTACCTGACTGCATAGTCAAGTCCATTTTTTGAGGCTGATACATCAATGGACTGTCTTCATTTAATGGAAGAACACATTTCTGAACAAACCTCTTTCTTGCAGTTTGATTATGAATCTTTTGAGGAGAAATATCAGGATTCCTTTCTTCTCCTAATCTCTTGTTTTTCAGGAGTTCTATCAGTGTAAGCGACTGATTTCTTTTTTCATCATGTAGTACTGCTTTTGTTTCATCACATTCATTTAGGAAACTCAGCCCTTCTTCCTCCGATGCAGACACAGATATATCTTCAGTCTTTAGGCCATTATGGTATGCTTCAAGAGGTATAACATTCTGAGATAAAAAGTCATCATTTGATGCAAATTTCTGAGCAACAAATGGTCTGGGAATAATACGGCGACTGTTCAAAGCCTTTAGGATTTTTTCATACTTCTCTTCATTTTGCATCATCTCATTCAGAACACAGATGGGAGACTTGTGTGCGTCCCACTTGGTTTTGCCAAGCCTCTTCAGGTGTCCTCGCACATGATTAGACAATCCAATTTTAGTATCGAACCAGCCACCACAGAGCTGACATGTATGCTCAGAGGAAGTTTCAGATTTCTCAATTGCTACAAAGAAAATAATCATAACATTTTTTGACAATTATATATAGTTAAACATGACAACAGCAAATCACAAGAAGAGAGGCTTTACAACAAGATAAAGCAAGCCTTGTTTAGTGCTCAATAAATCCCTTTGTCCCCCCTTTACTTCATACCCAAATAAAAAAACAAATCTTACCTTTTCTAACACGTTTAACAGGAGTCCCTGTTCCAGCTCTTTTAAAATGCTGCATTTTGTCACTTGTTGCTATCTGTTCGGGTGAAACAACATGGCGGGCTTCATAGCTTAGTCCAGCTCTGTGAAGATGTCCTCTGACATGATTGGACAAGCCAACACCTGTTTCAAAGGTTGCTGGACAGTACGGGCAGGACTTCTTTTCAAGCGACAAATCAGTCCAGTGGAAAACTGAATTATGCTTGGGCAATGCTGATCCTACATTTTCTAAATTCTGAGGATCATGCAAATCATGCAAGAAGTTACTACCCTCAGCATCTTCGTAATACTCAAAATAAAAGCCATCATTCTGCTCATAACCAAGTGAAGATTTATCACCAGCTTCATTATCTTCCATTTTACCTTTGAATATGGGGAATAGGTTTACATGCTCCTGATTAATATCACTGTAAGATTCATCCTCCACAGACTGTGTAGTGTAATCACATAGTTCAACATTATCCCATGAACTTTCATCCTCCGTTTCATAGCTGTCTTTTTTTTCAGCAGAGTTTAGTTTCTGTAAAACAACAACAGTCATTTTATGCAGAAAATCTGGATAGCAATCCAAATCATCTCCTGTAACAGAGCCTTCCCTCTTGGATTCTTTAACCACTCTTTTTACAGCTACATGCCTATGATCTTTACAGCCTTCTGCCCTTTCGCAATCAAGGCTATTTGAATCCATGACAAAACAATTATTATTTGATGAAGAAAATAAATGTAAAGCACTGACAGATTTGGACTCTTCCTTTTTTAAATGCAAAGGGTAAGAGTCACTAGATTTTTTAATCATCCTGTAGTTTTCATATTTGTGTCTATATAAATAATTACTTTTTTTGGCACTAGCTTTCTGCTTTGCTGCTTGATGAAAACATTTACGTTTTTGGTCAATGCTATTTCTAATAAAAAAGTTCTTGTTTGTAGAATTTAGATTGCACACACTTACAGATGACTGTGAAACGCTTTTCCGAGCCTTCTGTATCCTGTAGGGTCTCTTGTGAAGTTTTGCGAAGTTACTGGATTGTGAAGTAGAGCCAAATGATCTTTTTACATCCTGTTTTAAAGCAGAGTTCTTTGGAAAAGTAGACGAATGTTTCATCAACTGTTTTGTCCTGCTACGAAAATCTAAAGATTCTTCTATTATGCTACCTTTTCTTTTCTCTAGTCTAAGATGGCTACCAAAGGGATCAATGCACGATGCTGAATGCAAATATGCCATGTGTTTTTTTAAAATGCTTCTAGCTGAAGTAGCAAATGGACACAGCTTACACATATATGTCAATGACTTTCTTGAGGATCCTAAATAAGGATCTTTCAGGGATGCCTTTTTCTGGGTTTTTCTCTGGGACAAGTCACTACCAATAATCGAACATTTGACTACTGCTCCATGAGCGATCCCTCGATGGCATTCCAGTTCATTTTCTGTCACAGCCATGAAATTGCATTCCTCACAACAGTAATATCTTTTATCTTTTTCATGGGTCTTTGCATGCTGCACAAATGTTTTGGGACAATTGGTACCAAATACACACTGTGGGCATTGTAACCGTGCACTCCTACCCTCATCCTGAAGTTCTTTCAGCTCACGGATTTCTTCCATCAGTTTCTGCCTTCTTTCCTGGTGAATTATCATATGTTTAAGAAGTGAATTGCGATCTCGAAATGTCCTTCCACATTCCCTACATGCATAGGGCCTGGGGACATTGAGATGCCGGAAATGACTGTTCCCATCTAAATGGTACATCATATGCCTATGCAGATGTTTCTTCTCTCTAAAATTCACATTGCACTTTGTACAGGGATAAAATGATGGTTCATCAGTACTGAAAGTTGATGGTGGTTCAGAATCATTCTCTTCACATTTGTTTTTCAAAGTATTGGACAGAAAAGTGCTAGTGTGAACAGGAGAAGTATCTTCTGCACAGTTACTAGTAGGACTATAAATGAGCTGCTGGATAGCATCAACAGTTTCCAGCTCTTCATCTGTGGATTCAGGCTTTACTTTACTCAGTGAATATTTCTGTGGTTCTACTATTTGCAGGTCCTCATTCTGCTCTAAGAATTCAACATTTAATAGTTTTGATTTACTAGGAATACAACTGGTATCATCAAAACAGTCTTCAGTATAGCGTGTTATTTTACTAACATCCATTTTCCTTTTTCGCTTCTTTTCTAGCCCTACCTTACAGTGAATGGGAGACTTCTCTACCGTTTCTTCATTTGTCATAAGAAACTGTATAAACTCTTTCTGTGGATCCCAGCTGGGATCACATCCCGATCTGAAGCCACCTGTACCTGAGGAAATGCCTGTTAATGTATCGACACAATCATCTTTTAATAGTAAATTTTTATCATCCTCACAAACTTCTACTTGGCCTACTAAAGTGCTATCTACACTATTTCCTACTGTTTTCTGTGAATCACAACCAATTGAAGCAGAGGTAGGTAGATTTTTAATGGAATGAGTCAGGTTCTTAGCATGTGCTACATCAGGTAACAAAAATAAAACTTGGTGCTGATTTGAATTCTGTGTTGTACTCTTTGCAGGCAGCTGAAGATCATGAACCACTGTCAAAGTCGAGCAGGAATCTGCGAGATGACCTCCAGGCTGTCCAGTGGTTAATGAAACACTGCCTTTATTCATAATGGAAGTCTTTGTTGAGGCGGAGTGTGAAACTGGTCCATTAACAGCAGTTCCTCTAGACAACATAAAGTTTTCACTAGAAACAGTAGGAGCACCAGTGTGTATAAACAGAGAAGCCTGGCCTCCACTTAAGGCTTTTTCAGATCTGTCCCTTGATAGCTCCTCAGTCAGAGTCAATGCGTTGTTCTTCTGAAATGATGTGTCACTCTCTTCTGGTTTGGGAATGCCACCTTCTTCTTCAGACACAAAATTATCATCACATAGGATTTCTTCTTCTTTAGCACCAGTGACTTCAGTATTTATCTCTAAATCATCCATATTGCTGGTCTGTCCATTAAGTACATTTATACTAAAAAACAAAGAAGAAAAAAATCAGGCAATTGCAGAAATAAATAATGGCAATTTTAATTTGCAGCTTTTCTTCAGGATCACTCTTCACACTGTAATCTAAAAAGATGTTTTGAACTTGTCAAAAATCTATTTTTCATTTAGGATATTCAGGACATTTATAGTGAATCAATGAAGCAATAAAAAAAACCACTTTTTTTGCTGTGCAGTATTAATAACCATACAGCAAACTAGTCACTGCCAAGTATCCCAGTTCAAAGAAGCCTGAGACCTACACACAAGCAGGATGGGGAAAGTTAGATTGTCAAAACAAAGGCAAATACATTCCACATGTACATAAATACAATTTATTTTCAGTTGTTCTCTAGAAGTAAAAGTAAGTAGTAAAGGCTACCCAGACATCTACTAGCAATTCTGGGGTTTTTTTACACATACTTTCTTTAGGAAACTAGAACAATCTTTACATTTCTCAAGGTAGCGCTTTTTTCAAACTACTTCCATACAATTGACCTGATGCTACACAGAAGCCTGCAGAAGGAAAAAACACAATGAAGCTGATTTTGAGCATCTGATTAATGACAGAGACACAGCAAAGGATCAAACTCACTGAGGAAACTAGATGTCTTCCTATTCCCTTCTTACAAAAGGACTCTCCTTGCTTTAAAACAAATAAATCCCATTCCGCTCATAAGGCTATTTTAAATGATAAACCAATTAAACAACATCTTATCAAAGGTGGGGAAAAAAAATACTGTAAGAATGAAACATTTCATTAGGATTTACCTACCAGATGAAGTGACCGTGTGGAATCCAGAGCATGACAAGAACAGGATCTACTAGTACAGAGAACTACTGCATATTAATTCCCTGTGGGTGGCCTTGTCTTCCTACAAATGACTTTTATTCATACATCAAATCATCTACTCAATGCTTAGTGAGCACAAAGGAGTTCCCTACACATGGAAATCAGTGTGTGACCAACAGAAATGTAAACTTTTAGTCTACCCTGGCATTCACTTCTTTTAACGGTCCTCAGAACATAGTGAGCATAAGGCATTAAAACATTCATCTAGGAGCCAGGACATCTGTATTTTACAGAAATCACACATTGTACCCTTAGAGAGTACTACTCACTTTGATCTTTTGGGGGATTTGATTCCTGCCATCACATAGTTTCAGTTACTAATTAACATTTTGAATAAAACTCAGTTAAAAGGAGTTATTACCTAGACTCTTTTGAATTAATATGTTACAACTTACAACTAATATCCATGGCTTCCTGCAATGGTCCTTTATCAAAGTCCAGGAAGACCACTTTGGACATCCTTTTTTCCTAAGGAGAGAAAACAACCTGGTTAAACCAGTTTCATCTTCATACATCACACTTTAAAATACGTCCAGTATTTTCAATTCAACAGAATGACAGCTATCCACACAATTCAAAGCTAACTATGGCTTCATGGAAATTCTGTTATTGCACTTGTTTTGTTACAAATCAGCAAAAGGACAAAATTATTTAACCTCTTCTGAGTTTGTAAAAAACAAACCTTAATATAACTTACCTTTGCAGATAAAAGTAATTGTATTTGGAGTAGAAGTACAATGAAAAATTAAGTCATTAAAAAGTATTTCCTTTGCTACTCCATCACTGAACTAGCCAATTAAAAAAATACAGCAATGCTCACATCAGAGGCATAATAAATGATTTAAGTGTGTGAAATATTTTACTGTATTATTTATCTATAACATACCTTTACACAAATGTTCTACTAGACACCCCAGTTTCTCATCTTGCCATTTCTTAGATTTTTGCTTTTCTTTGCTGTTTTGAGATGGGTCATTTTTCACTATAATAATGACTTCCAATAAGATCACATTCAAAGCTATCACCCTAAAATGGTGATAATGCACCACCCAGCAGGATTCTTTACATGACGTACACGTTAGAAACGGGCAGTGCAAACATGCACTAAGAATCAGTAATGCAAAAGTCAATTAAAAGAAGTGAAACCTCCAATGATGCACAACAGCTCCGGCAATTTTACAAATTAATAATGTAGGCTTCATAAAGAATCAGGCAGCAGAGTATAAAACTGTTCACAAAATGTTTATAAGAAATTGAGTAAGACAATTTTGCCTGGAAGATGTGCATTTTCCTTGGTTTATTGCTGCAGAAGCAGACAAAAGCGTGCTCAGTCAATCTGAGAGCCTGTATTAGCTTTTCTCAACAGGAAGCAACGTCGCTAACGAAGTGGTAAATTCAGTGTTAATGAGTGGCTTCACTGTTACCACCTCTGAGGTAAAACCTTCCATGTTCCAAGTTCCACCCATCTGTTACGGTGTGAGGGTTCAGAGGAAGAACAGACGCTTCCCATTTAAAGCAACTTCATTGCTACCCCCTGAACAGCGGGGAGGTAGACTGAGAATATTGTGCTGCTTGGAGACTGCAATCCTCATTATCAGAATGGCCCCTCAAAACTTCTCACAGGTTTACAAGATGAAGACAAAACCACGTTGCTCTACATACAAAACCATACTGATAATAAATACTAGTGTTAAGCTGAAGTTAAGAAGGTGGCTAGGACACCCTGTGGTCACCATTACACTGAGATTCTCTTCAGAGTTATCAGAGACATCTAAAGCATTACCTCACACAATCTTGTAATAGACTCCTTTCCATACTGTGTAATTATGGAGATGGTGAACTGTTCCATATGGGTATGATTAGAAGTCTTTTATGGTAATACAGGTATCCCTACAGATTTCAGTCTTTGAATCAAGCCTGAAATGCTTACTGTATCAATAATATCACTGCTACATTTTAATAATTTTCTGCTAATTACAATTTCTATTCTTATCATCATATATTATTATTTTTTCCAGCTATCAAGGTGGTACAATCCACTGTTTTTTGTGCAGGACAACAACAATAAAGTTAACAGTTTTAACACTGTGGTATTAAAGAAAACAGAAAATGTATTTTTAAATTACAATAATTTTGTTTTGTGGTAACACTGAACCAAAATGCAATACTTCAGTTACATTATCTACTCCACGCGTCACAATTTTTGCAGTAACAATGACAGGTATAACTAAAGACACAATGCCATGTTTTTTGAGGAAATATTATCATCTAACTTGTCTCTTGGGAAAAGAAGAATAATCAACCATTGTAACTAAGATGTAACCAAGGCTATGCAATATTCTTCGCATGCTTCCACCAGTTTTAAAACTGTCTTCTCTATATCATATCAGGAATACAAAATTATCAATTCTGTCAAAATATATAGCATTTAATACTTGGTGTATTTGAAAAATTAAAAATTGAAATCAAACTTTAAATTTGTTGAAAGTACTGCTTATCATATCCACTACCAGGACTATATTACCTCAACTATATAGTTAAGGTATTTTTATTTAAGCACCCAGTCCAATATAGTTAGGAGATATATACATGTAAAAATGGTGAAGGAAAATGGCTGGAAAAGCCTAAACAAGCATACACAATCCCAGCTTATATCTTTGAAACACACTTTATCTAAAGGCTAGGCCAAATTCAACTCAATTACTTCAGTTAAGCCTAGAATGACTGCAGTGCACTTAACAGTGTTATTCCTGGTTCACATACTATGCTATTTACTGTATAGAAATTATTTCATATTCAAAAGTAGACAGAAACCAATTATTTATCCAGCTAAGCCACACTCCACTCCCTATTAATTGATTTAAAATTTACTTAATTTTAAATACTGTTTTTATTCATAAAGTATCAGTTTTAAAAAACATAATATGTTCTGCAGATATGACCGCCTATGGCCAGACAGTCTAAGCATTAAAGAAGTGTAAGGTCAGATCTATCTTCAAGCTGATAGATAATAATTTAAATGCCATAAACTAATCTTATTATCTTAAAAATCTTGAACATCAGTATTTTTGCAAACTATCAGCACTTGCTATAACACCCTTACTACACTACATCTTGAGGTTACTACAGAAGAAATGAGGTGATAATTGCATATTAACATAATTATTTGGTAATCCCTCCAAGCAAGCTTCCTAGGTCACTCAGTAATTCAGATTAGATGCAACCCTCCTGTCATCAAATCTATGCTGTCCACTTTCTGTTCACTAATAATTCTTTTTGATAGGAATGTATTTAAATCCATTGTTCTATGTACATTATTAATTGTATTTATTACCAGTAGGTTTATGACCTTTCCAATTTTTTATTTCATAATGACAACCTTTACTATGCAGTAGGGTCACACACCAAATTAAGAGCACTGCCTTCATGCAGTGCTAGTTCAGTGAAGCTTACACCTCAGTGCCAAGTATACCATGCTGTTGCCTACTAACAGGTGTAGGCAAGAGATCTGTCAGTCTCTGTTGCAAGCTCCATGTTATTTTATAGGGATTTACAATAAATTTGAAAGCACATTGGAGCTGAAAAACTAAGATAGAAGAATTTATAAGTGCCTTTATGTGTTCTGTTATCAAGTTTCTCACTAAATTCATAAATATAAGCCAATGAGCTAAAAACACAGAGCGACTACTAAGTAACAAAAAAACTCAGAAGCCGTCTCCTAAATGGACTGAATTTAATCAGCCTGGCTAAAGAAACTGAAGAAATACAGTGTCTTTCAGCAGTGCTCTAACAAAGGCAAAAACATACTTGTCCTGTGCTAAGTAACTCCTCGTAAGTCAAGTTCTTTAAGCAGGTATGTGAATAACCAGGACACTCAAGGGATTATTCAAATATTCAAGAGATAGGAAAGGTGCTTCAGGTTTGCCCTCTTCCCATTTAGATTTTTCTTCAAGACTTCATTATGTAAATAGAGAAAACTAACAAAACCTATCATTTTTCCACAAGCATTCCTGTAATAAAGCTTTCTCAAGTGACAGATTATACCAAAGATGATGGAACCAAAGTCACAGATTTTTAGGCAACAAACAGCAGAACAGAGAGAGTCTAAGTACATCATGGCACAGGGCTTAAAAGGCACCTCCTTCCATTTTGCCCCATCACAGTCTATGCTTTAAAATCTTACTCATGGCAAACATCAAGCACAGAAGTTCTGCCAAAAGAGAAAGGTTTAAGAACTTCTGGAAAATGAAGGTTTGTACAGAGTAATAGAGGAACTAGTAGCAAATCAGCACAAACCAGCCACATCCTGAGAAAAAAAAAAATTTAGAGGACAACTGCAAAATATTTTTGCCTCTTCCATATAGTAATGCACAGAGTTTATGCCTCTGGAGCTCTGGATGTTATCTAGCACTATTAATACCCAAAATCAATAAAATCATGATATTCTGATCATTAGAAGAATACCTATTCCTTGTTTTCCAGTTTACTTCCTTGTTAAAAAGCTATCCTGATCCACCCTTCAGATGGAAATAAAACCACAAAGCCTGACAACTAGAGGACAAGTGACTCACCCTGCCTTCCTCCAGCTTCTATTTGTGTTTGCAAATTAAGTTGTTGGAAATACATCTCCTTCTGCACAGCAGAAACACTATTTGTAGACTGCCTTACTTCGCTTTGAAATCTACAAATTCACCCGAACACTTCTGCATTTTTTCAAACTTCCGTAGTGAAGAGACAGCTTGTTTAATATGCGTAACACCATGAGTGTTATGCATATTAAACACCCCACCACACCTACTTTACATACAGTCCACAGTTATTTATCTAACTACAACATGAAGAGTTCCACTCAAAACTAGTTATCTTCAATACAATCCAAATCTACAGCTGTTCACATAAAAATAGGAACACTGGAAAACTCTCACAGCTAACTAGAGTGCCATATTAAAAATTTTTAAAGCAGTATGAAATATTACTGACACAGCATTTGTATTATACCCAAATAAACACAAAGCTGCTGCTATCCACAGTATAAGCTCTTTTTATACTGTTGAAAAGTTCACCAAGTTGTCAAATATCTGCAGAAAAAGTTGATCAGAGAAACTCTCAGTTATAGAGGAACCATGACAAAAGCAGCTCATCTTTTCAGTAAGGTTGTAATTGGGAAGATCAAACCTGAAGCACACTTCTTCAGAAAGTTACTTTCCTTGAACTTAGTTCCTAATGCAACAATGTCTTTAAAAGCTGTCTGTCAGGAACAGTAAGGAAAGCAAAAATTTCCTTAAAAATGTCAAAATTTCAGAAACTTGATTTCTGGTCTAAAACACCTAAGAATGATACGTTAACATGTCATGTGAAAGGAAACTGAATACAACTTAAGAATGACCATCTTACAATTAGAACTCTCACAAAAGAGAATTCCATTACTGCCACCAACCATTCTTAATCTTACTCCTCTAGTATTGATTTGCTTGGGGAAATAAACCAGTTTGCCACAATGGGGGACATCATGTTAAAATTCAATACTGAAATCAATAATAATAAATGACAATACAATTTTAGTGTCACAAGAATCACATGTATCACTATAAAAAATACTCTTCTAGTTTGAAGTGCTCATGCAGCAGTTTAAGATGGTTTCACTGGCAGATGCTTTTCAAAATGAACTAGGTATTTCTAACAGATGACTAGCCAGAACAAAAACCCAAGATGTTGAATCTGGCAACTTGAGAACAGTCACACATTGTCTGGGAACTCCATAGGCTTCATAACTCCTGCCTGGAATTCCTTGGCCCTGTTCACAGAAGACAGCCAGGTACTTAAGTCTTCATTTTCCTGCAGCTCTCTAGTTTGAATTTTTAGTAGTGCAATCTAGTTTGAATTGAATTGCCATTAGCTCTACTAAAGAGGAGAACCACAATCAAATACTGAATTGTCCTAAATGCAAACATACATGGTAATGACTAGCAGTATTCCAATAAAGACACAGAAGTATTAAAAATACAGAACTAATGCTCTGTGAAAATACACACTATTTCCCTTCTAAACCGTTCCCTTACTTTTTCATGCATAAATTCTCTTCCTTGATGCCATCTCACATGCCCACATGCTTTCTCTCTAAAGAAACTAAATGTTTGAGAAAATATAATTCACCTCTTTCAGGACCATTACCTGTGTTTTTCAGTGAAATGTATGTATTTCTAATCCTCAGGTATGGTACAAAAAATTGCTTTTACCTAGACATGACACAATTAATAATTTTATTAACCAGCAGCATTATTAAAACCAGAAAGCTTTTCTTCATTACAGTCTACAAATAAAAGTCCTGCTTCTATCCTTGCTGTGGGACATCTTTACCCCACTGCCAAAAAATTAATGGTTGTGATCAGTGGTACAAAGTGTGCATGGCCAAGAACTAAAGCTGTACCCTGGGGCCAGTACCAGGTCCCACACTGTTCAACATCTTCATTGATGACATGGATGACGGGGCAGAAGGTACCCTTGGCAAGGCTGCTGATCACACAAGACTGATACACCAGCAGGTTGTGATGCCATTGAGAGGGACCTCAACAGAATGGACAGTGGGACTGGACAAGATTGCTACAAGTTCCTCCCTAACTCAACTATTCTGTGATTCTCTTTTAGTACACTTTGCCACACAGTATCCCAACTCTTGCTCACTTTAGTCCACTTTAGAGTGCTCCATGTGCTCAGACTATCCACAATTTTTCAATTTCAAAATATCAATATAGGCACTAAAGTATTTTAATTTAAAAAGGTTTATAACTACCAACTTTGAATTTATCATTCTGAAAGCTGAAGAAAATGACATGAAAATTATTACGCATATGGTAAAAGCGCGTTCTATCCCAAGTTACACAGGATAAATTGACAGCAAAACTATAATTTGATGCTCCTCTCCCTTCTACTTCTCTTCCAGCAGTACTGTTTTCCAGAGTTCTCTCACTAAATAAAATAATATTATCACTAAGTAGAGTAGTATTCTCACACTCAAATTTATAAACCTGCATTTCCCAAGCCTCACCTCATTTTACAGTTGTATTTCTACAATTTTAGATTTCACACAGGATGAATCCCTCTTCTTCACCACAATATATTTAAGTACCTTTCTGATGTGTCACACCTCCGAGAGGCTCCTCAGTGTTGGCTCTTCAGGAGAAGTATTTCCTCCTTACAGAATCCACTGCCACCAGCAATGTTCAACTCCAGTCACAGTGAGACATTTCACAAAGAGACCATGTTTAGGAAAGTATCTGTGCTCTTCCAGACTTTAAGCTCACCACTACAGTCCTTACGTGGGGCATAATACTAAAATTAAAGAACCTGCTGACCATTGCAGAAGATTTTGGCTTGCAGAGAAGAGGAAGTATTTTCGACATGGCATCATACACTGTCAAATTACTGTGCTATTCATTGGAATTATGCTCTTCTTTGCAGCAAAGCCGGTTTAAGTAATTGCTGCCTTCTTCCACTCCCCCCGGTTCCTTGTTTCACACTTCATCAACCATTTCATTATCCAGTTTAAAAGGCTGGGACCCAAACACTGCTGAATCAGCACAGACGAGAGGTGACAACTGTGAGTAAGGGCACAAACTTTTACTAGCTTTGTTGACAGAAAAATTCACTGGGGAATCTTTCTCTAAAATCTATATGAACAAACAAAAAAGTAGAAATGTAGAGAACATAAGGCAAAAAAGAAGCTTTGACAGTCCTCCATTTAACTGCAGAATGCAGCACTATAAAGAATACTACGACGAAGCAAATTTTATGTTCTAAAATTACTTGAACTAAACTACTCAATAGAAGCAAAATGCTAGAAGTAAATGATAAAATAATTCGACTGGGGAACATTAAATACATCTTCTGAGAATACTATTAACACAAGCAATAGTCTTAAATTACATATTACACATGATAGCTAGATTTTCCATAGAGATATACAAATGCAAATCTTTCCAGTAGGTTAAATAAAAAGTATTTTCGTTTCTAAAACACATAACTAACTTTCAGAAATTTAAAAACTAACTACTCCTCCTTAACCTATAGTTTCACAGGATCAGCCAGCTAATCTAATCAGAGACAAGCGCTTTTGAAGCCAGGTACTGCCACCAAGTGGTGGTGAAAAACGGTATGCAAATCCAATTACTCCCCACGTGTTCAATACAGAATTGAAAAACGTTCCTGCAGCTGCCAAATATGAGCAATGCTCTCCTAACACAAGACATTTAAAAATTAATCAAAGCAGAACCCGGATATCCAAATCTAAAACTGATTTTCAATGTAAAACAAAGGTTTTTCCAACAATTCAGTCCCTTTGTTCAGACACTGCTTGTAAGCAGTTGGGCAAAGAACTCTTTTTTTAAAATACAAATCCAATATATATCAATAAAATAATTAATAATTAGGTGTTTTACGTAATTTTATGCAGATCCCCAATGATTACAACTGTATCACCAGAGACGTCTTATTTTCACCATAATCCCAAACTTCAGGAAAAAGTGAATTCAGTTTCTGATTTAAGAGACCTCTTACAGTATAAACAGCCAGTTTGTTATCTGGATAAGCTACCCACTCAATCTACTTTCATTACTATGTACAGATCACAATCAGACTGGGAGGAACTTTTAGAAACCAGGTATATTTGACTACTTTTACAGGAATATTTCACAAGTTAAGTAAACGATATTGTTAGTTAACTGCATGAACTAGTTGTGATGCATCAATCCAACAGATCACAGATGAAAACTGGAATGACAACAACACGATGCTGCATAATGGATTTACAGGGCGACTTTCTTAAAGATGATATTAAGAACTTTTAACCCAATTAACACAACACATCTTTCAACTTCAGAACAATTCTGACCTTATTTTCTGTTATATTGAATAAAAGCTGTCATTCTTTTTATCCAGCATGACTTGAAACACATCTAGCAGTTTCTCATGATTTTTGCTTTTTTGGCTGATAATCACTTACTGTACAAATGTTAATGTTATCACAAATTTTAAGACCGTATATCCTGCTAATGTAGAGAGATTTTTTTAACTTCTAAAGCATGGTACCTTTCCCAATTATAAAAACATTAGCTGAAACAAACTCTGCTTTTACTAATTTAATTTAGAACCTTAGAGTTATGAACTACATTAGTGATATTCACTCATCCTTATCAGAAAACTGGCTCTCATCCTCTATGTTCTTCCACTGATCAAGGATTAAAAAGCTAGTGAGATTCTAAGAAGCAGTACCAGGTAAGGCAAAAAAAAGCCATCTTGTACCTTTTCAGATTAAGACCAAAAAATTCCACTGACTTGGAGGAAGTTATTGTGCTTGCTGATGAAAATACAAAATCACAACTTTTAAAAGACCCAAACCTATATAATACTGTATATGACCGGAAAAACGTAAATGGGAAGAAAGCTCAGGTCAGGCCACCAATACCTGGGGGTTTTTTTTTTGGTTTTTTTTTTTTTTAATTTAAACAAATAAAGTCATCACCAGAAGTGATTTAATTGCAGAAAACTCAACTTCATGTCACCAGGATAATATGAAAAAGACAAAAATTATATGAGATCCTGCCTGAGCCAAAGAAACAAAAATCCCACATACTAAAACTTATCCTGTGCAGAATTCTGTATATAACATATCCTTCTTCAGTATTCATGGTACTACCATTCACTAATTACATCCTTCTACTTTTAAGTAAAGCAATACTAAATACATTCAAGGCCATTTCTGGAAGCAAGCTCAGTTTTGCCTGGTATCTAAAATGCTTAAAATATGACCTCACTTCACTGTACACACTATTACAGGGAAAATCAGCACAATCATCTACCTTCTGCAACCTATCCTGCTACACAGAAGTGTGGCCCACCGCACTTTTACCACATTGAGACCAAGCTTATTTTTTCCTAACTTTCCCCTGCATTTAAAACAAGACAGATTCTCCTGTGGAGTTCAGAAGATGCAGTCTGTAATCAGAAAATTTAAGAACAAATACGACAGTTACCCCAATAAAGTACATTCACTATTTGTAAACAGTATCTTATACCTGTGTGTTTTTAACTAGTAACAGATTTCTTGATTTATTTCCAAAAGTCAGGATATGGTATCTTTTATATTTGCCTTAGGAAAGTGAATGATTAGAAATTATAAGAACAAAACTCCCAACTCTTTGCAAAAAAAAACCCAAGACGACAAACCCTACATGGAAAGCACACTAGCAGAGTCATCAGGAAATGCATTCTGGTCAAGTGTACAAGAAAAACGATTGAGCAAATAATTAAATCACATTTTCAGCTATTGCTTTAAAAGACATAAGCTTACACAAAAAGGCAACTCTGCACTGAGCTGTGGGAGTGAAATTTTTTGTTTAGGAGTCTATAAGATGCTGCAGCCACTACACTCATGAGTGGAGACTGAAGACAGAGGCAGTTGGGAAATGCATGTTCTTGAAAATGAACTTTTTCAGTCATCCCTGCTGCCCCTCTCTGAACCTTCTTCAGCTCTGCTATGTTGTTTTTCAGTCACAGGACCAGATCAGTATTCAAGAAGCAATACACATCGCAATGCAATGGAAGTATGGTACACCACAGATTTGTAGAACTGGATCTGGTTTTTGTTTTGTTCCCTAATAAAGCACAATAATCTCATTGATTCATTAACTATTCAGTTGTCATTTTTACTGAACTCTGGGAACCTCAAGATCTCCTCCAAGCAATAACAATACTGATCAAATGTCATTACACTGTTTCCATTTATTCTTTTACACATTTTTCTGTCCTCTTGCTGTGAATGCAATACTACAGGTTTTCTCCTCAGAGACCACCTTTTTCCTACTAAACACAGACAACCACCATTAGGATGAAAGGTCTTCATAATTTCATTCAGATGACTTCATGCTTAAAAAACACACTCAGTTGTTTATACATTAGACTTCAATAATTTTCTGTATTTAAACCAGTAATTAGATAACACATAAATTAAAAAGAAACAGAACATAAATGGCAAGCATTAAGTACTGAAAGCATTAGCAGGCAGAAGAATACCTTGAATTTTACTGTCAATTCAAGTCCCTTTCCTAGCCACAATTCTTATTTTACACTCATTCTTAGATGAAGTATTTCCTTTTGCAGAGTTATATTCATTTGTTTTCTCAAAGCAGCAAATTCCAGAAACCAGCAAAGTCAGGCTAAGGCAGTAAACATCCTCTACACATAAGTATATGCATAACACAGCAGTAGAGCTTATTTTTAATTGTTCATAGTTCAGAAGACAATTCAGAAGACAGTTCATAATCAAAGTCCTGAATCAGTTATACATTATACAGAAGATCAACACTCAACAGAAGAGTTATTTTAAATTCCCCACAAAACACTCTTCTATAATCAGTATTTTAAAGTTGACAGCAATAGCTCTGAAGAAGCCTTAGTGGAACAGAAGATACAAACAAAGCAGTTCATGTCTATTTTAAAATGCACATACTACAATTTCAAGGCAATATTAAGGCTACATATTAACTGGAGTTTGGAATTGAGGAACAAACTCATTTAAGCAAATGAGATCTTCCTCTCACCTCTTCAAAATATCAAGTCACTGCAAGGAGCTACGTTCTGAGATGGCACCTTAGTCAAGCAGCAAGCAGGAAACTTGAGGAGACAGCTTTGGTTTGTTACAGAAGCCTCTGTAAGAGAATCCATCATGCACTGTCTCCAAAGTAGAGAATTCACTGAACTGTGAGGCCTTACCTAAATACCCTCTTGAAAGACTCAAGTTAAAACAGATTAAAACTCTTTGTTACATGTTTCACATAATTATATGGAGAAGAGATTCATTTTATAGTCCAAATTATTCCTGGAGTAGCAAGTAAACGGAAGAGCAAAAACCTAGGCTTAACTATATTCCTTTTCTCAAAATAACAGAGGAAGGGGGGTGGGGGGAAGGAGGAAAATGCCAGTTACAGAAAGTTCTTCCTAGATGGACACTTTGCAATTGCAAATGGACACTTAAGTTCTGCCAGCAGTAAATCTCCATATACTTTGTCTTTCAAATAGCTTGCAAATGGGTTCCTAAGGACAGAAAAGGAGGGAAAATTCCAACAGAATTTCATTATTTAAAACTTGAAATGCTGTTCTGATAGTTGGTCAAGTTTCCCACAGTTATTTATTAATACAGTAAGTGCAAGTTTAACATGCTGCTTTTATAGTGCCAAGTACACTTTCAGTTCTTTGAAACCAGGTGGATAATACAAGGAGAGCAAAATTAATTTAAAGTACTCATAACTGTGGCTCTCAACAGCTAGCAGAATGCCTTGATAGCTTTTTGACTATAACAATTTATGGAAGAAAAACATAATTATCACCACAATATTAAATAAATGGGGCAGTATCTTTTGTTCCTCTTTTGGTTTCGTAGAAGTAACACTGCACCACTACAGTACATACACTGCATACATCAGAGTAATCAAAATACAAATTTCAAGAGAATTTTCACTGGCCACTTTTCTGCATGTTTAGCAGTATATGCCAATGCCATTTCTTGGGAAAAAGAAACACCAATACAAAACTCCTACTCACCTTTGCTTGTTTGATTTACATTATGCTGTAAGATCCACTTCCACATTAAAACAAATCTGCAAAATAAAACAAGAACTTATTGTACAGCTGTCATTGTTTTCTGCTTGTGTCCTAGATTATCAGATAAGACAAGCAAAGCAGAGAGGTAAGAAATCCACAGCCACGAAAGTATTCTATCTTTTTCTTCTCAGGGTAAAATATCAACATTCCAGCGCTCTTCTCTCAAACACGTGTAATTTCTAAATAACATAGCTACTGGCATTTTAATTTAAAAATCTACCAAGAAGTTGTAACAAATATACACATGCTATTAAACTAAGAACAGGGGAAAAGAAGTTGCATGGCAAGAAAATCTCTGCATTTGCTGCTAGTGCCTTCAAACTCAGCTATCTTAAGTTCTCTGAATGATGAATGATGCACAGAAAGGAAATGGTTACAAATGAAAGCCTTTTAAAAATCTTTTTAGCAAAAATTATCAACATATCTGAGATTAAGTGTTGGAGGACTTTAAGCCTGGGTCTTTCTAATTCCTCACCTTTTCTAGGGTAAAGTTGTGTTTATTATTCTAAGGCTACCTGGCCCATTTAAAAATTGTAATTTATTTGTCTTCATGAAAGCTGAGCAATGTCAGATGAACTTGTTTTGCTCATGTATCTTTAAAACTAACTAAACAAGGACATTTTTCATTTCCTACCTGGAAATTTGGAAAAGATTCCAAAAGCCACTGAAGCTGCACAAAACCAAGAATGGATTTGGGTACGGTACCTCTACAGAACTGTGTCTACTAATGAAGACATAACTACTAGCATAGAGCTTTACAGAAAGGGTAGGTTATTCTTACCTAGACTAAATGTTTAGGCATCATCAAAACTGACTCTGAATGAGGTAACTATCCTCACACACTGGCGAGGATTCCTTACCTCATTTTATTCACCCACAGCTTTTTGATTCAGAGTTCCCCAAACAACCTGCAACTGTCTTAAAGTCACTTGCCTAAATTACAAAGACAGATAGTAAGGGAAGACAGACCTTTCAAAAAAGTCTGACTGGATAATATAAAGCAACAGAAGGTAAGTATTTGAGCTCCTTTCCCTGGCCCCAGGGTCGTGTCCCAAATATCACGTTAAACGGTAGCTTTATGCATGAATGTTATTCAATATATACACTCATTTCTCAAATAAGATTTATTACAGAAAAAAAATAGAATTCTTTAGTTATGTTTTAAAGTAACACTTGTTCATCTAGAGAAGCAGAAGTGTTACTTTCAAACAGCAGTGGAGCTCTACTGTATGTTACAGAAAGTAAAAGTAAAGCTACAGTTACATGCCCACAAAATAACAGCCTACCTATATGAAGAGCCAGAACACCTTTCAAAAAATGAGAAAGAAGTTCAATAGCTATGGCTTTACATGGTCAAACATTACGATGAGCACTAAACCAGACATCTCAGCAATCCTGTGCACTTTGGCTAGGCAGTGACAACCGCAGTCTAACACTTCTCATTAAGAACTACAATGACTCCGCCCCCGTGCAAAATGGCCTCAACACCCACATCTTCTAAACACTGCAATTAACTAAACATTAGCAGTAACTGTTCTCAACACAGATTTCATGGCTTGTGATTCAAGTGCAGACAGAATCTTTCCATCAAAGGATTGAGCCCAGACAACTGCAGGTCACTGGGGTGATACTGCAGTACAGTATCATACCACTCACTACTGTCTCTAACAGCTTTTCCATAGGAGCACTTTACTTTGGACGAATCAATTCACTTTGTTGACACAAAATGTGAAGTCTTACCCTACACCATCTATCTAGAGGGCACGCACTCTTGTACTCATTGAACGTCCAATTTGCAGAAAATTTAAATGCAAGTACTCTTGCAATTCAGTATTCTTTAGATCACAGGGAGCTCACAAACCACTCTGGGGATAAATCTGGGGTTATGCTACATCTGGCACAGAGGGAAAAAGAAAGAAAAAGAGAAGATGTGCCATTATAATTTGGATACTATCCAGCTGAAGGAGAGGTCACAAGTTTCACAAAGATCACCAGCAAATAAACTGCTGAAGGACCAAAGGGCTGGTCACTGCAGCGCTGCAGAAGGCCCTGCAGAATTAACTTCCCTTTTTCGGATTTCAAACCCTCTGTTGTACAAAGCTCCAACCACGAGGAGATGGTACTTGCAGTGTCATGCAAACATCTTGATGAAGGCAACATAATCCACAAGACATCAGATTTTAGCCCAAACTACTGACTGCATTGAGACTGTTTAAAGCCAGCCACCCACAGTGCTTAACCAGCACTCACCTCTCCTCTCAAAGGTCTTTCTGCTGTCAAATAAGATTCCTCGCACTCCAGTACAATCAAACTCTAATACCTACTATTCATTTCAAGGGTGATGACATTCGACATAACTGAGCGCATGACATTCTTCACCAGCAGATTCGAGATAGGTAGTTCTCCAAAAATTTCCTTAGGGAAAGGCAAAGATTTCAACATCATAAATGTTTTTGCTCCAATTTGCCTGTCTTACTTCTCATTATCAGGAAAGGAAGTGAGAATGAAATTCACTCTCCCACACCAGGTAACAAAAGATGCGATCAAAAGAGATGCAGACTTGAGTAAGAAATGTACTTACAGAGCATTCTCCTGGAGGCCTTGATATTCAAAGAGTGAGAAGGAGGACCACAGCAGGGAAAAAGGACTGCTGTAAAATGGTCAGGCTTCTGATGAGCGATAAGCAGCTGCCTGCTCTGATAAGGGCAGTGAACAGGAAGTGGAAGAAAACTGAAATGGTGGAGATGAGAGTGATCACAAGTGCACCCCCAGTGATACTAAACAAAAAGATGGACTGAAAACTCTTGCTATAATAAAGTATCTCCTAACAACACACTCCTCCCTCTCTGAGGAAAAAGTTTAAGAAACACTAAAATGCAAAGGTGTACAACGACTAAGTAAAATTTGCTGTAATCCTGACAAGAGTTTTGATCCATTTATTTACTATGCAGCCCTTATTTAATAACAGATCTGTGTTAAAAGTGACATTTCTACATCTATCTGGGAAAAGACACAACCACCTTTAACTACCACCTTCTCCCAGAACGGCTGCAGCCAGGAACATAATTCATATGGAAGTTTTTCAGGTGGTTTGTTCGATGGTTTTTGTTTTGCTGTGTGTTGTTGTTTAACACAAAACCAGCTTTTGCCCCCGTAGCTGATTACGCCTGTGTGGGAAGGAAGAAAGAGGAAGAAACAAAGACTAGAATAACTATACTATACAAACTACTTTTGTTGATATAAACTGTGGCTAAACAGTCAATTCCACCAGCTTGACATACCACAGCAAAAGGCTTGCAACTGTAGTCTTGACTTCATGGCTTAGAAAAATTGATTAGTTAGTCAAGAGCAGCAGCTACATCTATCAGGATATGACCATCCCAGCATTAAATTCAAAAGCAGGGTGTGGGGCATGGAATAAATTTCATTCTAGTATCTGATGCAGCTCTGGAAAACACCTATAATCTTACAAAAATCTAACAATCCTAAATATAAATGCAGGAAAATACAGCCAGCAGAAAGCAGAGATGGCTCTAAGAAAAGGCTATTACAAGAAACCCAGAAGTTCCTGCCAAAACTGTACATACAGAATCAGAGACAAAGTAATTTCACAAGAGGACTGAAAAGTCAAAATTTAGCTGATGAGAGTCTCCTACATCAGTTAATACAGCTGAAAAACTCTTTAAATACAAGCCTATACCACCATTTTCCAAACAAGTAGTCAGAAATGACCTTGTCTGTACAAAATGTAGTTTCCTGCTTTCCATTTGCAGAAGAAGCTTTGATTGTCTTTGATTTCTATTTAAAAAGTATAAAACCAACTTAATCTACATTCAGTAACCACAAATATCTAGAACTAACATTCAGTGTAGATTAAATAATATTTTGAATTTAAACATGAGGTTTTCTAAAATCACAAAATTAATCCCCTTCAAGAATTTGTACAACCTCTCAATCTATGCTATTCCAACTGTAGTTTAACGCACTGAATTATATATGCCACAATCCCATTTACCAAAGTTATATTTGTAAAGAAAAAATAATAATCACTCTCCTTAAAATAGTTAATGAGCAATACTTAAGAGCAGGTACTATACTGAAGCCTGAACTACCCAGAAGTCAAATTAGGCAAAAGCTTAACACTTTATAACATGAAGAGACAAAATTTAAGTCTTTTTACTGGAGATGCTTCTGACTTCAAAGAATCTGCAGTGAGTGAACAAAAGCAAGCAAGGGGCTGCAAGAGAGAAGACTGCCTCTTGCATTTTGAATCTCCTGCTAGATTTTGAGAGTTATCTGAAAAATAGTTCAAAGAAGTTACAGTTCTTCCTTTGTCTATTCGCCACAAGCACAGTTCCCAAAGCTGTGGTAGGGCTTTCACGTGGAAATGTTGAAATCTCTCATTTTTCTACTCGTAAAAAGTTTTGCTTTTTGACAACACTCCGTATGGGACGGTGAAGCACTTCAAGGAAACGTGTGACAGCATAGGAAATGAACACAACTGATCACACCTCAGACTGAGAAGCTGTTTCAGTCCAAACAAGATTACAAGTAGTTGAATACAACATTAATAGGAGTATCACAATAGGGAAAAAAGTAGTCTGAGAGTAGCTTGAATGGAAAAAAAGAACCTCTGTTTATACCATCAATTAGGTCAAACGAGATTTAATTATTATTTCAAAAATGTGCCTACCATAAATGAAAAAAAAATGGAAAAGTCATCACAGTGAAAAGCATTCTAGGTAGGCAGGAGTTTGGACTAACAAAACATATTGGTTGAAAAGGCTATTTTTCCTCTCTATCAATAAACAGATCAGATGCAAACATTCAAAGATGTACACAACAGGCACACAATAAAGACACAAAGGCGTCTACAGAGAAGCAAGGGGAAACAAACCATTTGAGAGCTATTTACTTTGAGCAAACATTATCCAGTAAGCAAATATGTAACAATCAACACACAAATGAAAGCATCATAAAAGCACTAAACTGAAGCATCAGTTTGAAGATGGGAGTCCTGAAAACATCTAGAATTTCAAGACTTTAAGAGAAAATACTAACATGTTGTTTCTGAAGGTTACTTATCAATGCAGTTTCCCCCCTCAGCTAAGATGGGCGCAACTTTTTAAGTATCATTGATACTGAAAAGTTTACAGTCCATCAATAGCCAACTAAATTGAATGGCATTCTTCACAATGAGATTTACCATAAGCAATAAGCTACAGAGAAATAATTCACCTTCTTTACAATTTCCCTACCCATTTAAACTACAGATTAACCTACCACTCACATAATAAACATCCAAACATTTTCAGTCACCCTTTAGCCTATTCATCTCGACCACAAACTAGCTCTTCATTTGCTGCAGTTACATACCTTAAATAACAACTTTTCTCAAATAGGGAAAACTTAAAAGCACAGAATGACATCATCTCTCCATTCCACTCCAAACTACTAATCGCACTGTACACATCCTTGGCATCATCCTTGACTCTGAACACTTCTCCATTCATTATGCTGTCAGCAACATCTCGTCAATACAGTGCCTATACAGGAACTGCCTCTACCCTTTCAGGTATACAATCACTCTGTGCTCAGTCTGCATTTTTTTATATATATATATTTCTCCACAGTATCATCATGTAAGCTTTACACAGAGCACCTCAAAATACAGTGACATACTCTATAAGCACTGTATAAAAGCATTCCAGAAAACAGTTACATGAAAACTTCCCCACCTCACAAAAAATTTGATTATGCTTCCTTTAAAATTTTTAATCCAAGTTTGCACCTCCCAATTCTCAGCTGAAAAGTAACTGAAAATGCAAAGCAGGAAAGCTTGATCACTGAAGTGCTTTCTAAGGAACCAAGAGCCTTAATTAAAAAACATGCATTTTGTGTCTTAAAAAAAAAAAAAACCAAAAAAACCCCAAGCTTTTAGAAACATCTGAGGCAGCTCATTTTAAGAAAACAGCCTCTTATATTTCAAGGCTTGTTTTTAAAATACCAAACCGTGATGTTAGACATTTGTAGTGTTGTCTTCTCCTTTCTCCAGAACTACAGAATTTTAATAAAAACATTAAGCAGGCCAAGTTAAGCATAAGAGTAAAAAAAGCTTAAGCTAAGACTGTGTCCATCAAATTAGTGCATCTCCTTTTGTGCACCACTAAGCAACACCATTCTACAGTTCAAACATCTGTCTTCACATACTACTCATTCTTCCACAACTTCTAAGTTTTATCTTATGTGTATTTGGCACACATGCCTATAAATAGTTTATCAGCCCCACCTCTACTGAACAAACCTTTTCAGTCAAGGAAGTCTGACACAGAACTTCACCAAAACCCCAAAAGATGAAAAAAGTACAGAAAAATGGGATCTTCTCTAGGTATAAAACACACCACATATATGGGACTTCGATGAAGAGCAGACACAGTTTACTGTCAGTCCATACCTGTCATCAATCTGCCACCTGTGGAATCCTGATAGAGACAGAAATGCATCAATTATTCTTCACACATTCACTGAACTTGACATATCCCTTTCCTGATGCACTGCATAAAATAACTCTGAAATTCCTCAATGTAATTGCAATCTATCAATCGAAAACCTGTGAGAAGTTTACTACACAATGCATACAGTTACATCCTTATGAAATAAAATACAATGCAGTTTCCCAAGTAGATTCCACTCTATAATCTGACCGTTATTTATTTATCTTGATCCTTATTAATAAATCTTCAAACAGGATTTAGGTTGGGCATATTTATTTCAAACTCAAAATATATAAAAAAAAAAAATCTTAAAAACAAAAAAGCTTTACTCCATGCAGAAAAAACACTCAGGGCTTAATTTCAGAAAGCCAGAATTATGCTACCAGATACAATATATTTTGTGAAATGGTATCTCTGTACTGGTTTTTTTCCTGCAAGTTGTTTTATAAAGACATTATGTTTATTAATAAAATTTAAAACCATTAAGCAATTTTTTAGTGTAGAAAAGGCAGTAATGAGGTTTTAAAAAATATTTAATAGAAATTACTTTCTCCACTAAATAGACTGGCATTCTAAAACAAGAATGCCTGATCATATCCATTAATATCTAAATAGTTTAAAACATCTATTCCCTTTAAGGACACTTTTACTTCAAGGCAGTATCTCACACAACATCTTTAACAGTAGTTAAATCAGCACATTAATAATCACGCCATGTTGTTACTGTAGCAACAGTGATTTCTGGTAGCCATTTTCTTTCCAGCTTTAACAATGTTTCAAAGCCAACAGCTCTTCCTGCAACCTCTGTATAAACTCAAAGGCAGCAAACTGTTCAGCAGTTTTCTCTGGCTACACTCTTCAGATGCCTCCCTGCAGACCGTCTTCAGTCCAATGTACTCACCTATCAGTATCTCTAGTGCTGCACTCGACTCAATTTCAGTTTATACTAATGGAAATATAACAGCATGGCAGCTCCCGTTTTAAAAAACTCCGAAGGACCAACCCCACATTTAGGAGACTGAACAGTTTGCTACTAAAGGATACTTTAAGGGGAGAGCAGCGCTGCAGTTCATTATTTTCACCTGCAGGCGCTAAGATCACACAGCCCAATACAGGATCACCAAGCCGCAGGCTGCGCCTCGGTCACAACACCGACGGCAGCCACTGAACCCCTCGCAGTTCACAGATTACGACATCAAAGCGAGTGCTGGAGCCAAAACCAATTTATTAAAAGACTTATTCTGAATATCTCTGAATTTTCTACGTTTTAAGGCAAACTAGTGTACCCATTCATTTCCAAGTCTTACTCTCTGTTTCTAAACTCTTAAAAATGACAAAACTTGAAACACTTTCTTGAATTAAAACGGCAACGCAGATTTTAAAAAAGGTTGAGCTTAAAATACTACAGTTCAAAATTAATGATAAATGACTCTTTTCTTTTTTCCTTAAAAAAAAAACCTCCCCTTCTTGTTATCATGACAGTTTGAAAGAAAGCAGTAGAGAACAGAAAGTGAATTACATAAACATTTATAACAGCAATGGGAGGAAATAGTGAACTGGTATTACCACATGCGTACCCCCTACAAAACAGGATCCTAAGTCCAAATTCAGTTCCTCCCAAGTTTGTTCCAGTTGAAAGGGTAGCTATACTGGGATCACAAGCTCTAATGCCTGCTGTTGTCTGTCTAGACAGCGTTTCTGACATTTCCTGACCATGGCTGGAAAGGGAATCTCCTGTTCCTAGCCTCAGAGGAAGTGTATTTTCTGTGCCCATAAAAATGTAAAATCTAACAAGAATTTCCTAGAGATTTCATGCACACTTCATAAGTATTCATAAAGTTTTGCTCATCAAGTGCTAAGAAATATCTCATACATAAGAGCTTACACTTAAATGAAGGTAGGCTTATGCTGAACTCTGAATTGGTGTGGCAGAGATTTTATTCTGATATCCCTATGACAGTACCTTCCAGCAGAGGACAGAGTAGACACTCTGGAGTATAATTCTCTGTAAACAGCACTGCTAACTCCCAAACAGCCTTCTTCCTTATCAGAGGACTAACCTGTGACTACAATGAATGTTCCAGGATGAAAAAAAATAACCATATAAAACAATCCCCCCATAATATAAATTCCAAAACAATCACCTAAGAAGATCAATTCCAGCACTGCCATTCTTCTAGCAAAAGCTTTTTCCAAATAAAATATACACATATTTCATACAATAGGATTTAGCCACTGCTTATCAGATTTGAAGTGAAGCTACAAAATGCATCCTAATTGGGTCGATACACAAGCTATGATCTTTATAATCTATGAAAGGGCACTTCGGGGAGTCACATATACTTAACCAGTAACATAAAGACTTCCCTTCATTTTGCAGGAGCCTCCTTTTTGGTGACAGAGGAATGGTTTTGGTGAAGAAGCAAAGTTATAATATGCTGTCAACACTATCACCTTAATAGCCATTGAAAATGTAAAAATCCATTCCTCGCCGAGCTGCTCAGTGTTCACTTTTGGTTTGGTGACACTGTAAGTTTCCAGCATTGTCCATCGCCTACACAAATAGGTAAAAACTATTTCCTACCTTAGATAAGCTGTAGCAATGCAAGCTAATTAAGCCAACTGTGTTTTATTTTACACCTTCATGCCAGATTGCTGCATTAGTGTTTTTTGAACAGGAACAACACACATCTTACAACTCAGGTTATATTACCAGACCTGGCAAGCAAACTGAAGCAAATGCTTCCACATCCCTCTCTGAAATGTAGTTTGTGACCACCAGTTACCATCGTGAACACTCAATCAAACCAGTCACACACCACCAGCACCACAACCACAGTTCAGCATCCATGTCTTGTTAGTAAGCTCCTATTCGTGGTCCCTGTGTTCAATCGGACAGTGTCCACAGGCTTTATTACTAATACAGTCATCATACAAGAGTGTTTCCTACACATTTCAAAGTGTTTTGTAAAGTTACTGCCTTTGCTACAAAATTATTCCATGAAAAGCATTTTGCTATGAAGCAGGTGTTTTCAAGATCTACCCCAAGGACTCTACTCAAGTTATACAGTACTTTGAGGTCTACTTTCTAAACTGTTAAATAAACATCCATGGAGTCTCCATGTGAGATTGCAAGAAGATACAGCAGTTCTATGCAGGTTTCACTTCCAGATTAGGGCTTTATTAATCTTTCTCTTTTCAGCCTTGAACCCTTTAAATGCTTGTGGACTTGTTCACTTCCTTTTGCTTAGCTATCAATCAGGCAAAAGCTTTCACACTTTGATTCTTTTGCTATTTGAATCAGTTCTTCCAAATACACAAAGGCAAATGGAAAAACTTGGTATTTCCAGCACGCCACATCAGTTATCCTCACCTGTGCACATCCGGCCCATTGGCTGTCCTTAGGCAGGCATCCCATCTGGTTGGAGCTAAAGAATCCATGTATACTTGATCTGTCAGTTTTCCTAACCAAAACAGGTTTCCCAACAAAATTTGCAAAAGTAGCTCAAGAAACAGAAGAGACAAGGCACATACTCTAAACCTGTTTCATATGCTTTACACTGGATTACTAGGATAGCACAAAAGAACTGGATCTGCGCGGGCTAAGATTGCATAAATTCAAAGAGTATAAATGGCATAAGTCATTCACATCATTACTCTCTTTCAGAATATAGACACGATTTTTTAACTGAAGCAAAGAAACCTGTATGTTTCCCACCCTAAAAAGGATATAACCCCAAGAAAGAAATATTTTCTTCTAGCAGGTAAACAGCCTATGTTATTTGCAGCAATAACAAAGCTTCTTAAAACAAACAAAAGTGAGCACCAAAGATAAAGGAAACTTTGCTATTGTCTTGGACATTCACAGTTAAAATAAAAAACCCCTGAATACCTTGTGTGAAGGCTTCATAAATTCACAATGATATTGACTAATACATCCCAAAAGCTTAGTGTTCTACGTCAGCAGAGGTTCTTTGCCTACTTTTGGGCCCATAAATTCAGTTGACTATTTGCCTACTGACTGGCCCCAGAGCTACCATGTTTCCTCATTACTGGGAATTTTATAAGCATACAAGTTAGATTTTTAGGGTTAGTTCCAGCTACCTCATGCTTGTTTTCCACTGGAACACTGAAGAAAATATAACCAACATTTAAGTATTGAGAGAATATGGATGAATATGGAATCTTGTGGTTTAAATGGATAAAACGAGCAAGAATAACTTTTCCTTAAGTTCAAGGACAACATATAGAAGCACCTTAAATTAATGCAATTCTGATAAAAAAGTTCAGAACTTACTCAATACCTACTTAATCAACTTCAACAGCTTCAGAAAAAACAAGAGCCATGAATGACTCTGCAGAACTCTGATAAAAGTACAGAAATACATAAGGTACTATTACAAATTTAAGAAATAACCTTTCTTTATGCTCAGACTCACAAAACTAAAGCAATTCTGAGAATAAATAAAACAGAAAACAATGGAAGTTACAGCACAGAACAGGTCAACTTCTCCAAAATTAAGCCTTCAGAATATCTGAACCAAAGCTCTTCCTTGATGATATTTTCGCCTACCAGAAAACTGTTTGGAATTTATGATATTTAGAGAAAAACAGTGATATTTGTATCTTTGATTTTTTATGAGGTATAGGCAGCCATAAACCACTCAGATCTGTACTTTAGTCTTGAAAAGCAAAGGGGGTTTTGGGTTGGAGATTTTTTGTTGTTTTCTGGTCAGGTTTTTTTTGGGGGGGGGAGGGACTGCAGTGGGTTTTTTACACTAATAGGGTTGTCCTGGGGAAAAGTATTGGTAACTTTATCAGTTTTGCATTCTTTCAAATAGCTGCTGATTTAACATCATACAGGTTTGGTTTTTATTTCTGAATGATAAAATCTCCTTTAAGGATGGGAAGAAATGCTAATGAATCTACAGTGACAGAAAACACGAAGAAACAGGACAGCCTCAAGCATGTAAAAACCAGAGCACTCTTTCCTGCTAAAAACGGCATTCCGGAAAATTATTTTTAAAAATGGAAGGAAAGTTAAAGTAAAACTGTTTGTCAGAATGAAAGTGAAATCACAGAGATATTACTTTGGACAAAAGCACCTTAGCTCCTAGTATTAGTAACACTAAGTTGGAAGAAAATTTTGTTTAAAGATCATGGAAACCACAGCACAGGTGATCATTAATTAATCCTCCCTCCTTTACATTTACATCTTTTGGAAACAGTATGCATCGGCATGCTTCAGGACCAGCTTATTAGATAGACCTAAAGCCAAGTTACTAGAAATATACTAAATAGAACTTTATTTAAAACAGCACCCAATATCCTAAAGATCAAAGTGATCACCTTGCAGAAGTCAAACCAACCTACTTTTCTCAAAATGGCACAAGAAAAAAACCCCAAAACAACCAAAACCCAAAAACTAACTCATCATTAATGCTCCAAATGACATGCAAAAAGGTCCTTCTGCAATACTGCAGTACTTAGTATGCAAAACTATCAACTCATCTCTCTAATTTCCTAATGGACGTAGCTGAACTTCAGAAGAGACTACGGAATCTGGATGCCTTCAGTTTTACTGAATGCCAGTACATTATCCTAAATATTGCCTTCATTTAGAATTTTGCATGATGTTCCACAATACAATATTCCAACTTTCAACTGTTTGTCTATATACAAACGTTGATAAATATCTATAAAGATGTACAGACAAAGAAACACAACTGCTTGTTTGTTCTTGACATAACTCCTTGCTAGAAAAGCAATCATCTCTGCTCACCTCTGGTAACGCTTCACTGGACTAAAAAATAGAAGGCAAATTCCGAAGTTGTTTTTACTGTCTAAAAGACATTTCTAAAAATGAATTACCACAGTACCTGTGTGGTATTTTTAGAAACACTGTGACGTTTCAGTTCTATAGGAACCTGAAAGGCTTCTCCCAAGCATCATTTCTATTTTTTGCACTCTCCTTTGTGCAAAATTACAGTATGCCTTCTAGTGCTCATTACTGCTGGTAAAACACTGAAATGCAACAGCAGTCTTGTGATTGTGGTAGAGAAAGATACCTGGAGAACAATTTTTTTCTGGATAAGCCGGTCCTCTTCCTCTCCAAATCTCACACATACCAGGGAAGAAACAACAGCTCTCATCCACCAGCTCTTTCAGCCACATGCATAGCAGTGAGAATCACACTGAACTTCATCAGCAAGTCACCACCTCAAAAGTTTGGGAACAAGGGCTTGGCATTCAAGGGAATATGGCACAGAACTCTAGTGATGTACCTACCTTCAAAACACTAACAAAAGGAAAAGGCTGTGAGAATCCATGCTAAAGCAGCTCACCAAGTCTACTACTTTGCATCACTCGAGTCACTACTGTCCAATGCAGCCAACGCTTTACAAGGACATAGAAAAAGACAATCACTATCCTCAACCACTTTTATAAGAAAACAAGTCAGACAAAACAAACCTTCAAAGGTTTCTCCAAAGCAAAGATCTAGAAAGACTATGGACAGTACCTACCATCTTTGGTTTATGTAACAACACAAGCAACCTTTCCACCTCAGTTTCTGTAGCATTTCAGCTCCCCTTGCATTCCAGACATGCAAGCTCTACTCCCTCCCATTCTGTAACTGCTTCAAACCCTTTCAAACTTTTCACTGCAGCTTATCTAGGATAATTCACCATCACATGTCCCCCCCAGTTTATCCTCCCCGTTTTACTCCAGCAAAAAAACTGTCACAACATATTTTTTGTTAATAACTACTGATTAGGGAGTTCTAACTGCCATTTTGTTCTCAGCTTTCTAGAACATGAGAAACTGTTTTTAAAAGTAACTTCAGAGTGGTAATATTCACTACAATTCATACACAGTGCAGTTATTTTCATTACCTGACACAGATTCTCAGTTTTAAAGTTCTGCCCAAGAAAGAAAAGATTAGGTAATTTCAATATGTCAATAAGTATGTTAAGAAAAAGGAAGCAAAAAAGGGCAGAGTATTCACTTCAGTGTGGGAGAGAACTGCAAGAAGCCAGCTGCAGAACTGCCACTTCCCACTCCCTGTGATAGCACACACAGTCAAGACTTTCTCACAGAAGATACACTCATAGCTATGGTATTAAGACAGAAAACCCAGCATTTCTATGTGAAGAAAAAAAGTTATTTATATTGGAACTTTGCAGGCAGAGCCTGTCCTCTGTTGAAAATATTGTTTCTAATACCAAGCCGACTTAGTAGCAACAATAAAAATACAGCTGTTGGAAAGAAATACTCCCCTTCTATGCCCTCCCTACCCATTATCACAGGGAAGAACACAGAATCTAGTGTCTTTGGTGAAGGCTCCTAAGAACATTCATAAGAATATACAATATTCTTATATGCGTAAATACAATAACCTACATAAGTAGAAACACAATAATAAATACAATAACCTACAACCACTGTTTTGGTTGTTAGGAGCCTAATTTTAGGATACAAATTCTATAAACCTCCAAACTCTTCTGACGGAAGAAGATAAATCCAGAAAACTAAGTTAACCTAAGAGACAGTTCCTGAAACTCTAAAGTCACAAAACTGTGGTATATGCCCACATCTGAAGATGAAGAAAGGTATCAGCAACAAACATTAGGAACATTAAGGGCTTTCCAGAAGTTATCATCAAAAATTCTATCACACAGTGCTCCTAAGAGAGTTGAGCAGAAGCAGAAGCAAACAGCAGAAATATACAGAGGACAACCACTCCAGAACATAAAAACTGAAGCTAAAATAGAAAAAAACCAACCTATCAGCCAGAACACTCACTGAAAAGCAGCAAACAAAAAAAAAAAAAACCCCAACCAAACCAAAGAAAACCCTAAACCATAACCACCACCCATCACCCCACTGACTGCAGCCAGGCAAGTAACACCAGCCACTTCCTACCAGCAGCAGCAAGGAGCAGCTTCAGAGCTGCCACGCTTTACAAGAAGACATAAGGATCAGTTTTCCAAAAGCAGCCACCTGACCTCCTGTTGTATGCCTTTTCTGGAAAACCCACCCGTGACCCTACCGAAGAGCCACACCGGGAAAGTAGATGGGATAAAGCACAACTCAGATTATCAATGTACCAAATCATTATTCTGTGAAAAAGCACGCAGAAGGGACTCATTACATTTCAATGATTACATTCACTAAGGAATTCCTTGTCTTTCACTCAAACTAAAAATGGATGCATCAGGTAAAAGCCTGTAAATAAATGTAAATTACAGAAGAGATACTTTGCTGTGGAAAGTATTTTTACAAGTGGGTGCTAACAGTTAGTCCAGAGAACAGGGAAGGTAAAGTGATCTCGTTTCATGTCTTCAGCTATAACTGGACCAATCCATAAGGCACCTGTAATTCCTCCCATCCTGTTTCCCAAAATGCACCCTCTCTCCTGCTCTACTACTTTGTAAAGATGAACATTATCAAGTAGTCATTTAAGGCAAGCAAAAAATACAATCATTCAAATACTCACAAAATAATGTCCCCTTATGAAGAAAAAAAATCCAAGTAAGTATGAAAAGTATCTAACTTGCAGTGTTCAGCATACTGAAAAATTACAACACACTAACAATGGGTCTGAAATATTCCTAAACCCAACAATCTGACCTTTATTCTGATTTGAGCATGAACTTTGCATAAACTGGATTAAGTTTCAAGAAACTCTGAATTACTAAATAGCCCATCATCCTTAAACTAGTTAATTATTTGTAAGACAAAGCACTCAATATTGATCAATAAACATCAACTAGAGAATTCCATTTCCAGTATCTGGATTTAGTACGAACCATCAGTTCCCATACCAAGAGCATTACAGTTACTTCTAGTGGAGTGAGAGTTCTCTGTATTCCCAAGTTTGCTGAAAAGTATTGCATCAGTTAATACTTAGTGTAACCAAAACATGCATACACACTGTTAAGCCACTGTCTTCCCCCATTTAGCCTCACTGGCAATGTAAGGACACGGCTGCAACATTTTGTCAACCTAACAGCTGCTGCGTACAGTTGAACAATGACAGAAAGGCAGTACAACTGGATATTTAAAAAAATTATTTTATTGTTAAATTGTTATTTTATATATAATTATGTTACAATAAATTTCATTATGAAATTTTAAAAAGCTTGCTCTCCTTCTCCTCTACCACTACAGGTAAATCCTATGGATTCTGGGTAGACTTTGTACCAAGATGAAATATTCACTATAGGACACTGAACTGCAGACTAGGTAAGTAACATAGCCTGACTATCACGCTTTTTCAAATTTTGAAAACAAAACACATCAGAAGTTTATGCAAACTCATTACATGGTCTTTCTTGATACAGAATTGGGATTTGAGCATCAAATTACATCCCACAGGATTACTGCACTGTAGAGGTGCACGGTATTTCCATCTATTTTTACGTGGCCATTTCACATCCTTGTGCCCAAAGAGCTTTTCTACAATTCTGTAGACAATGAGGGCATGCCTTCTACCATCACTGCTTGCATGAAAGGTTCCTATTAATTGATCTAAGAGACACAATGTATACAAGCATCAACATTTATGTGAGCTTTTTGTTTGGGTTTTACTGATTTTTTTTTGTTAATAAGACATTAAAAGGATATCTTTTCATGATACTACAAATTTATGAAATCCTTTAACTCAATCTGACAGTAACTTTATGTATATCAGCCAGAATGACCAACAACCACAATTTCCACAGGTAACTTAAGCTCTTTACTCAGTAAAAATATGAAGTTTGCATCTACATTGGAAAAAAAAAATGCAGCAAGTAAAAATGTTAATTATCAAAATCAGCTTACAGATTTGGCTTATAGGCAGACTGCTCAAGAAGACCAACGAATGTATTTTCAGAGAAGACAAACTTGTTTTGGTTTATTTCACTAGGAATTCCTTTACACTCTGAAGGAGGGTGGACATTATTTTCATCTGAACAAATCCAATTTTGGAGGTTATGCAAGTTTACCCAGTCTCAAAATCAATTTAAGTGAGTACAACATTGTTTTATTTTATTGTCATTTTCCCAGTCTCTGGATACATAATACAAAGTGCTCTGCAATCCAGAGCACAAAGGAAACTAATTGAATGTGGTTGTAGTAACTACTATTAGACCAATGCATTTCATACTAGAAGAACAGAGGGAATAAAACAAGTATCTTAAGGCAGGCCTCTGACAGCCACATCACTTGAACTTTGCTGAAGATAAAAAGTTGCTTGAAAATGTAAAAACATGAGGACAATGTTACTGACACAGTGAATCAGCAGCTGTCCAAAAACCTTTAATTCAAACCAACATCATGTGAAGCTGCAAGTGACAAACTATTCTGTATTTTCTCCAGTTTTAAGTTCTCAGATCTTTTGCAAGGTGGTTAAAAGTCTGAAAGTGTTTGAAACTAATAACTGTGTGTGAGCATGTGCATGTTTTACTGAGAATTTTATTCCTTTCTCAGTTCCATTTTGCTCCATAGATTACCTGAAAAGGCTTGAATTAAAAAAGTATATACACTAGTAAGCTGTGCTAATACTTGCAAGTATAAGCACAAACTATTGCTTAAGAAATTCCACTGACAACTCTTGACTTCAATGTCCATATGAAATTCAGTTATTTTAAAGTCCAAGGCATTGCCATTCTTGCTTAACATCCTGTTTATTTGGTTGCTGATGCTCTTATTTCAATCAATCTTTTCTGTAATAAATAACCTCAAAAAGGTGCTCCAAGTGGTCAGTGCTTTTTTCTCCTGCTAGCCAGGCCACTTGTTGGGATTTCAACTCCCTTTTTGCCTTCACTTAAGACCTTTCATACTTTCCCAGGCATATTCCTCCTAGTGCTACTAAGTATAAATCAGACACTGGACTTCATGAAACTTCTGAAAAAAAAAAAGCAGTACACCCTTGGTTGTTTGTTTGGTTTTTGGGGGTTATTTACAGCGATATTTGCCCAGGACTTTTTTAAATTAAAAAACCAAAAATCATACACACTGAATAAAAAAAAAAAAGTATAAAAAGACAAGTCAAGTCTCTTTGGCAACATTACGGGTTTTTTCCTCTACAAAATTCCTGTTCCTTGGGTAGGTCTTTTTAGTAAAAAAGAAATCTGTTGGAATGAATACTAGACATCAGAAGAAACTATTCTAAGAAGATAGGTTGAAGATCGTTAATTTCAATTCTCACTGTAATTCTTGTATAACTCTGCACCATATCCCTCTGCAGTTACATTACACAGGTTTGCAACATCAGCTCTAAGTCAGTGTAACAGGATTGTCACACTGCACTGCTCTTTCATGCACTCCACTTAAACTCCTCTCCAATAAGAAAACTGCTGCATTTTCTCTGCACCTAAGTGACCCACTAAAAGCTTCCCCAGATTTATTTTGCATTGTCTAATCAGTCAATTCATTCTGTTCTCAAATCACCAACCTTGCACAAGTCAGGTAGTAAAGAATTCTACACAGAAGAAACACATTAAGTTACCAAAACCCTGAAGCACTTCACCCTCCACTGTGAAGAATCTTCCCTTTAAAATTTGTTTCCTAATTTGAATCAAAAATTATGTTGCAACTTGTATAAAAAAAACTGTCAGTAAGAGATAACAGTCTATAGCTGAATTCCATAAATGTTTATCAGCCTGTTATGAGTGTTTGTCCCAGGTGTTAATTCATTACTCTATATAACATGAAATGACTTCTTACTCTAAAATCTGGTGCACATTCGTTCCTCATATGTGTTTGAAAGCAAAGTTCCACGACACAATCTTCATAACTAAATTATGTGCTAGAAAGGGGGGCAGGAATCAGAATATCACTGCAAATGAGGTTTTGCTTAAAGGGCTAGAGCTGTACAGCACTGATGGAAACCTGTTTTGATATATAATACTTGTTTTCCATTACCACTGTGACTTGTCAGTTTACAGACCGCGCTACCACAACAGAAGTATTTCCAATAGGCTGAAGATTACACACAAGCCATAAGAAGAAAAATAACTTTCTACATTTCACACAAGTTACATTGGCCAAGATGATGCTCATCACTGCAACCTAGTAACACAAACTTTGTGAGAGAAACCGCCAGATCCCGAAGCTGCTGGGAGCCGGAACACACGACTTTGATACCTGAACTGGTAACTTTTCCCTCGCTGTTGTAAACCACCTCTGCGCTGGGAGCTCTACCACCGCTCCCGGAGGGCACACGGGCCAGCGCCGCGGCGGGCCGGGGACTCACCAGCCCTTAGTACCGACACCGGGCGTTTCAGAGCCTCTCCGCTTCACGCCAAGCAGGAAGAGAACGAAGGGGAGGGTGAGGAGCGCACGCTCCCCCTGTCCCAGGACGGCAGCGCAGCCTTTCCCGGGCTGGCCGCCAGCACAGGGGAGCAGCGCGGGCGGGACCCGCACCAGGGAGACGCGCGGCGGAGCGCAGGCGGCCCTGCGGGACCCGCCGGGGCGGGCGGCGGCAGGGCACGGACGCCTGCGGGGCCCCCAGGGTGACCCCGGCCACCCTCGAGCGACGGCATCGTCCCGCTCGGCCGCCCCCTCCCGCGGGGCATTACCTGGCT
>VZTE01005845.1:2628918-2725003 GCA_013397775.1 Eulacestoma nigropectus | reverse complement strand
CAGACACACAGACGCACGCGCACGGCCCCCCCTCCCTTCGCCCGCGGGGAGCGCGCACCCCCCCATCCGGGGGAGGCAGGCGCGCGCCTTTACCGGTGCCGGGCGCGGCCCCGCGGGTTCGGAGGCGGTGTCCCCCCGCCCCCAGCGGCTCCCCGAGCGCGCCGGGCGCACAACCGCGGCTGCCAGCGCGGCCGCCGCCCGCCCTGCGGCCTCCCCTCAGCTCCGCCGCGCGCACAGGCCTGGGAAAGCAGGTCAGGTGCGGCAGGATCTGCGCCGGGGCGCTCCCGAGCCAGCGGGGAGGCAGAGGCGCGCTCAGGCCGCTGCGGACGGTGCCGGGGGCGCGGGGAACCTGAGCGCAGCGGGCACGGCCCGCGGGGCGGGAAGCCAGGAGGTGACAAAAAGACACGTTCGGTGCCATTCTTCCCTCAGGTTAATGCTGCTGAGGCAAACCCTGGCTCAGAGAGGGAATTCTCCCGGAGTCAGGGGAAAATAGTAAGTGCGTAGAGACTGCTTAGATGAGTTAATTTTTTCCTTTCAGACTTGCTGGGCCCGGAGGATTTCACACTAGAGCGAGAAGCTGATAAAGGCAATGTTAGAAGTGTGAGCGGTGGTCAGAGTGCTCAGGGAGAGAACAGATGTCAGGAAAGAGGAAGAGGAAAAACATGGCACATATAATTCAAAAGGGGGGAATAGGTAGAGCCAAGCACTGTCAGTCATTCCGGCGTCTATTCCCAGAAAAGTACTGAAGCAAATAATGACACATCTTTAAGTACATGGTAGCTAATGAAGGGATAAGTTACAGCCGACATAGATTTGTCAAAAAAATCACATCAAGCCAAACTCATCCCAAGCTGTGACAGGATAACAGGCCTTGGATGTTAAGTAGTGCTCGATCTGTTATGGCTTGACTTAAGTAAGCTTTTTGACATCATCTCAGGGAAGTCTTAACTGAGGAAGCAAAAGACATACCATAATGAAATGACTGCAGTGGTGCAAAATTACATCAGCAACGTTTCACTGTGACAAATAGCAGGACAGAGCAAATATGGTTCCCTGGAGGTGGGTATGTCCTGAGTTTGGTACCAAGTCTAATTATATGAGTGACAGAGCACAGTTTACATGGATTGGATTTGCCAACAATGCCAAACTGCCAGAGCTGGAAGCATGTTGCAGCACAAGAAAAGAATTCAAAATCTTCCTTAAAAAATGGTTGCAGAAATATGATGCAATTGAATAAATACAAGTGCCAACTTCAACATTTAAGCAGGAAAATAACAATTGCACAATTTCAAGACCGGGAACAGATGAATAAACACCAGGTTTACAGAAAAGGGGCTGGGGATCAGAGTAAATCACAAACTGAACATGCATCAACAATGTCACACCGTTGTGAAAAATGCTGCAGTACAGAGAGATGTGTAAACAGAACTGTCATATCTAGGACATAGGAAGAATTCCTCATGTTTAATGCTGGTGAAGCCTCATCTGTATGTTCAGATTTGGCCTCTGCATTTCAAGAAAAATCTCTTTCAAAAACTTCCAGTAGAAGACAGTACAAGGAAGGGGGAGGGGGAGGGGGGGAAATGTTACCATTTTAAAAGATGTGACCCTAATTCAAAATAGAAATGTGTGAGATTTTTTAGTCTAGAAAATAAAAGACCATGGGCAGAAAAGTCCATTGTTCGCTAAGTCCACTGCAGACAGGGCTAAACTTAACAGTTTTAAACTGTACTGAAAGAAATTTCAGTTAGACATTAGGAGCAGCTCTGTTACGATACGGATAAATAAAACTGGCATATATTCTCTACAGGATCCTGGAAATGTTAGTAGTATGTTTTTTAATATTAAGTTAAATATCCATAAGAAAAATATATAAGCATTTGACTGCTGTGAAGTAATGGAGGCACACTAGGTAATAATTGTTTTCAGCATAATTTTCTGTAGCTGCAGTTACTATCCAGATATCTCTTCTGATCCTATTTTTTTCTGATAAAAGTGAATCCCAGGGGCATTTAAACATTTAATGTGTTGTTGTGATCTTATGCACAGGTGTAGATAGCCCCTTTGGGAGTCTTTGTCATGTTACAATCAGTATAGCTGTGTGGCAACATATGTCACATGCTCAGCTAATTTGCTAATTTATAAACTTTATATATCACTATAAATTCCACATTTAAAAATAATGTGAATGTTAGTGCTCATGTAACCATTGTCTATCACAGCTTCTGCTTTTCTTTGCTTTTTCTCCATGGTACCAGAGCCTAATTTTCCCCAAAATCCATTAAATGTGGAGGTTTCTCTGGAGCTTGCCAGTTAGGACAAGGCAGTGTGAGCGGTTTATGTTGTGGGACTTGAGACCCACCAAACTCAACTCATTAGAGATGACTAAAAGGCCATTAAATAGGCCAATTTTCAATCTCCACTGAGTTAGACTGAATTCAAACTGATAGCCCACAGGCAAAAGGCTATGAATTTCATTAACAGTACCCCAAAGCATTCAGTCCCCTAATGAGTGCTAATATTATTCTTCTGAGAATTAAGCTTGTTTTCTGAAAATACACATTTATAAAATCGAGTTCTAATTATTTTAGAGCTTGTAAGGACAGTTTTTCCACTAGTCTTAAACACAAGAAACATTATCATCTTGTGCAATCCACAGATTTCTTCTAAGATTCTTACATCATATGTGCTCCATGCTAACCAAAATACAAACAATAAAAATGTGAAAAAGCAAATATTAATACTACCCGTATGCTTCTTGCTGAAAATCATATATTTTACTGCATGCAATCATTTTAAGGTAATCACACTTACTTAAATATATTTTGTCCCATACAAGGTAAGATTTAAGGAACAGCAATTCTTGCTGCAATTCTGCAATTGATAACTGAAAGAAAACACCAAATTCCATAAAAGTATTAACTTATAGAAGAAGATGCAGTATTTTATTATATTTCACATTTGAGAAAAAGTAAAATGCTTAGCATAAGAAAACCTGAACTTCCGTTCTAATGCTGCCAAATCCCACAATTTATTAATAGTTTACAGATATCTAGCAAATTTTTAATCTCTCAACTTAATACTTGAACTAAAAGGCTCAATTCCATTAGCACTAGTGGACTCTTAAAAATGCTAATGATTCACATAATCTGTGGATCAAAAGCAAAATCCACATTTGGTGTGAATGAATAGAGCACATAAATGCAATATTTCATTAAAATGGCAGTGTGGTAAAAGATTATGTCCAGTGGCGTCAGAAGTCTTTTTTGATTTCTAATTCCACTTCTTTTGCCATTTATAATATGTGAAAAGTAGCAGATGATCTTAGAGGTTGCATGATGGATTAAGAAGACTTGAGAAATAGACAGAAAATGACACAAAATTGAGATTGCAAGTCTGCATGAAGTAAAAACTTTAGGATCAATGAGGCTTTCTGATGTCAGTAAAAGAACATGTATGGCCAGTAAAGAACCACACAATAGGATTCTTGAAAATCAAGCCAGATATTGCACAGGTGGCTTTTTGTTTGCAGGAACTCTGGCTGTGTCCTGTATTATTTTTCCACCAATGCAGACAAGGCCTAATAATGGTTAAAACAGCGCTTGAAAACCTCTTGAGAGAATGATGCTACCTACTTCCTCCTGGTCTTCAACATGGCTATAAAAAGCTTAAACCAAGGCAGGTTCTTTCAAGTTAGCAGCAAAGTATGAACCAATTTAGAAACTGTTTCTTCATATAAACGTTTTTGTAGCTGAAGCTGCGGAGGGAGAGCTGGAACAGGTCTAAGCTGAAGCATTTTGAATGAAAGAAGACTGCAAATGGCTCCTTGTAACACATAGCAAAATCCCAAATGCCTGGAGGGAAAAACTTTTTAATGATAATTTCTTACATTTATATAGCACCTTTTAATTCCCTAGGACCCCAAGCACTTCATTAACTCTGTGCAAAAAGCTTCTCATCATGGAAATACAGCCACTATATGCATCATTCTTTGAAAATTTCATATTCAGTTGACACATATTCTGCTTATCCTGTACAGCAAACAAAACAGCAACAGATAAAATATTAAGCTTTATACTTTTGAGTGGTAGAACAATTTAAGGCAGTATGGTTTACAAAATGCTGTCATGTAATGGATACATTGCATTTAGCCCATTCATTTTTCCTCTCCATTTAGTATTTCCATCTCATCTTTATACCATAGCCCTTGGTAGAAAATTTTGTCTTCCATAACATTTTCAAAATTGAAATGATTCTTGATGTCTGAATTTCAGACAAAAATGGTCTCTGTAGGAAAAAGTAGCATAGTTTATTAAATTCACTACTGAATAAACTGAAAAAGTAGAGTTTTTGAGTACCTAAGATATAAAGTTGGGATTTTTTTAAGGTGAGATGGTTGTACTAATAAAATCCCTTACCTTTATGTATAAAGTTTATCTTGTCTTTGCCCTTAGACCTTGTAACTACAAAAACAAGCACACAGAAAACTTATGTGTAAGATATCTGTGTTTCATTGCTCAACTTGCCACAGTGTTTTTCTTTTCACCCTACAGAGATGTTTCTAGTTTCTTGGCCTTTCTTACAATGACATAATTCTGATGTCACTAATATCCACGAATTTAGGAACTCAATGTACTGGTTGTTTCAACAAACAGTAATCAACATTATTTCAACTGAAATATTAGAAGAACTAATAAAAGAATTAATTGGAGCAGTTTGATTTATCTCAACATTCTAAAAACAAAAAGGGTGAAAGTGACTTTTCCTAATCTTTTTTTTTTTTTGCTGTTTGAGCTGTTGATTCCTGTTTTGCTGGCTTGCTTGTTTCACAGGCTCTTTTGAAATACAGTTGTCAATGTTAATTAAAGAGCATTGTCTCATCTTGTCTATTTTTCAGACAGAACAAAATATCTATTTTATTTATAAATTTAGTCTCTACTATAAATCAAGATATTCTATGCATCTTTGTCAATAGGAATTAAAATTTTAGAATTGTCAGTAAAATAATAAGAGAGCAGTAAGAGCATATTGGTAAAATTAAAACCATCAGCCATTAAACCTATGTCTCTCTTAACAGTGATCCCAAGATAAGGTTACTCCTGAAATAAAATATTTTGCAACAGAAGGGTGTTTAGACAGCGTGCCTAGGGAAACATTACTAATTGGCACTGTGGATTGCCTTTAGAACTGTCCTACTGTTGTAAGCATTTGAAATCTCCCAGCTAGGAGAAGATTGCCCAGATTACATAATAAAGACAACTGCCACTCTGTTTTCTTACTGCTCAGCTTCTGTCCATAGGCAACGGGTACAAAAATTTCCATGTCTGTTGCTTAGACCTGCTCCCCTTGGCTAGGCCTGTGCTTGCAATTACAAAACAGCTTTTGTCAGGAGGACAGCAGCTCGTTCCCAGCTTCCCACAGTTGTCTCCTGTTCTCAGTCTCACCACTATGGAGTGTTCCTGTCATCTGCCACTGATCAGAGGGGAGCAGCTGCTGGGGCAGCACTGCCTGCCTGGCACACCAGGCTCCATTCTTAGCTGTTCCACAGCTACCACCACAGTAAGCATTATCAAATACAAATCCTGGATTAATTATCAAGAGTATTTAATTAACCTTGGTCCTTATCCTTATTTTATTTCATCTGGTGTTATTCTAATTCATCCTCCATTAAAAAGACAATAGCTAGGCCTACATCTGTGTTCCCTTCAGGAGGATCTGCCATCTCTCTTCTCATGTCTGAGTTACTGAGCTCAACTCTCCCAGAATTCAAAGATCACAAGAAAGCAGATTAGTGTAGGAAAATACCACCATATATTATAACACTGACCTTCTTAAAAACAATGTATTGCATTGGAGAGTTGCCATTTGCATCACACAGAGGAAGCATTAATATATGAAAATATGCTATAAGCAACGAAACCATAACAAGTTTCTTCCTGAATCTGTTGATTAATTATAATTTAGTGTGAGAGGAAGAAAGCAGTGGCAATAAACTGGCCTTCAACAGATGATGGAAAAGGACCTAGATCTAATAGGTATGAGTTATCATAGCTCTGCTTAACTGATGATTCAGTTCACATTATAGTGCCAAAGTGATACACAGGGAGAAGACAGAAATAATAATTTCAAGATCCTTGTTTCAGGTGTCACACTGGTAGCCTTAACGTCCCCCTGCAGAGGTCACAACACGAATGAATCCAGCTCCTACCACTATGGGCCACATGCTGCACCTTTGCCATGACTGTGCTATGCTGGGAAAGTGTCAGTGACGAGAGGGAAACTGCACTAGACCTGAGAGTGTCATGTTCTGTCTCCTTCAATGTGTGTCACCCCATTCCTACATCCACCTCTGTGACTACCATCAGGGTCACACCCATGTCTGCAGCATATTAGAGACCGGTGCAGTATCAATGTGGAGAATTAGTGACAAGAATCCTTTCAGGCACACTCCATCTCCAACGCTGTGACTTCTCTATGTCCAGTGAGGGACACAGGTGGCACAACATGGGGAAGTCACCTCCCTCAGACAAAGACCACTTCAACACCCTCCCAAAAAGGAAAAGGCTTTGCTAGTCAACCCCCACCTCTTCTGTACTTCAAAGTCCTCTGGCCAGATGGAAGCCAGGACAAAGATCCAAGTGAAGACATCTTCACCAAAAACCTTTGCCTTTAGAAGCAAGTTCTATATGTTTTAGCTGCACTTGAAAAATGAACAGCGTCTCTCAGTTTTCAAAATCATTGCCAGGCAGGATTTCAAACCACCTTCTTTTCCCTGCAATTTCCTACTCCTCTGCCTGGTAGGCAATTGCTACATCAGCAATTCTGATTTCTCTCACTGTCACAAGGACATACACCTTCTTGTCCTTATGCTTGACACAAACAATTACATAAATCTTTATTATCGTTTGTAAAGTGCCAGAGGTTTGTGTACGGGAAGACATAACAATCGTACTGAAAGAAAAAGTAAAGAAAGCAAAAAACATTTTACTACTATTAATGTGGAAGTACTGCGGATCTTATTTTGTATTTAGATAAGATCACAGCAGCAGAAAGTCTGTTTGATATGCCATACCTTCTGTTTGTTTCTTAATTGTAAGGAGTTTGGTTTTGATCAAGACAATTAATTATGAATATACCTCAGTTTTCTAACATCAGAGATAAAGCTTAAAAAAACTACAAAGGCTTTTTTAGACTATATTGTAGTGTATGGATAAGTATATATCTTCAGGGCATAAAACCAGACATCTTTGTAATTGAATCCTGAAAAGAGGGCGGGGGGAACTACATAAAACTGTGATAGTTCTACAAAGTCTTACAGTTAATATGCAATTGTGAAAAAGTATTTATTAAATTTTGTGGTTGTACAGAATCAGTGTATGGCATGGTATGTTAACAAACAAGAAAAGACTAAGTTACAACCTAAGGTTATTATAATGACAGCACTGTTATGCAGTAAGTTTTTCCTTTCCAACCTCCCTGCCAATCCCTTTTTGTGCCAAAGGAAGAAGAGCTTCTCTTAACTCCTCAGTTTGACCACATCCATTACCACTCATCTTTCAAAAAGTATCTTCAGTGCAATGATCAAAAGCTATATTAAAACTTCTGCTTCTCTCTTGTTCATCCAGTATTTCCATATCACATCCCACTTAAACTCTCATGTGAATTATTTTGAACAGCAGTTCATTTGCCATTATCTCATTCAGGAAATACTGTCAGGTTTGGGATTTGCAGGCAGATCTTGTATTATACCCCTACTGTTTTTAGTGTGAAGCTCAGATGAACATAAAAAGTCTCATTATAAGCTCATTGAAATAACTGCAAAGACTTTAATGAGCTTTCAACCAGGCTCTAAGAAAGAAAATTCTAGCACTAATTTTCCTACTAACAAAAATCTACATATTGAAAATAACTGTAAAATAGTTATTTCAGTATCCTGGAATGCATGCTGAGTAGAGGTTTCTCAGACAAAAGAAAGAGTGAAGAAACTTGTAAGAACGGTCACATTCAGTTTTAAAATTTGTCCCAGTTTCACAGCCCTTGGCTCTGGGTTCCAACAAAGTGTGTGGAAATGGACTCAGATACAGCTTTGGAAGTGTATTTTTACTTAGATCATGCAGATAATTCATAGAGTAAAAATGGGGTATCTGTAAAAGCAGAAATAGTCAGCAGAGTAGTATAATTTTGGGAATTTCAGCAGAAGAAGCTATATCTAAACACTCAGGAAGCACTCAGATCTGTCTATTAGTGTGTCAAATGTGTCTCTCTAATTCCAACCCAAGCATATTAGAATTTCTTCTTAAGAAGTTATGTGTGAATTGTCATTCAAATATACCTCTGGCTTTTACTTACCACAATTATATTCTACTCTAAAACAGCATAAAAGTTTTTACTTACTCTGCACAAAAGAGAATCCTGATTTTGAATTTTAACAGGAGCCAGATAATGGCAGTTTAGTATTTCATGTAGGTATCTTAATCAGCAAGTCATTTAACCCAATCAATGTAAGAGAGTACTTTTTAAAGTATACCATTTACAAATAAGCAATAACCATGTTTTGTCACATTTTATCAATTATGCTTTCCAAAAGAGAAGGGCATCATCTCATTTGTGATAGTTTTAGGAAGCACAGTTCTCCACAGTGACTGTTAAAATGACACATGCTGGGGAAAACAGTGCTTATTAGGATTAATTTACGACAATGGGTACTCACTAAGCCTGAATTGTACATGATCACTTCCACCATTAATGCACTACAGTTTATCTCATCCTTTAAAAAGAAGTAATTATATATTGAGAATTCCTTTTTTTCCCCTGACAGAGCTGACAATTTAAATCTCAGGCCCAAGGGAGGAGAGCAGTGGCTCGAGGCATGCAGCCCTCCTGTGCTGCAGCAGGACAGTGTAGAGGGCAGTTCAGGCCAGCAAGGGCTACAAGGAACAGTGACAGCCCATCCTTTCAGGAGTTTCAAGGAGTAGGTTGTGGAAAATTAATGATGCCTGACTGTCAAAGCTTGTGCTGATCAAACAGCTCTGCAGCCTGCTGAGAGCGTAGAGGCTGAAAACGCCCTCTGAGAGCACGTACTGCTTTTGCTGCACAGGACCCAGAAACAGGAGATCACAGTGCTTCATAGTAGTTCAGGGAGCTGATACCTGGTGTTAACAAGAGGCCCAGGCTGGAAACTAGGGTGAACACTGAGGACATGGAGCCACCATTTCTAACCCTAGGCATACGTGAACTTTGGCCTCTTTATACCTGTTGTGCTGAGAAGGGTCACTATAAAGTACAGCCTGGGGCAACGGCAAGTAGGGGAGCTCCTGAACGCGGAGATGTTGGGAATCAAGGTAGGAAAATCATGACAGGTGCACAGGGGCTGTCCCTACATGCTGTGTTAGCTCTCCAGATCTCTTAGGTACCTCTATCCCATAGCAGCAGCAGCATACCATGTGAGGCCTTTCCAGTACTCATGTGACATCAGTACACATGTACCACATACAACCCACAACCTACACACCCCTACCTTTACGTAAAAAACCTCATCCATCACCAGCCTTCTGATGGTGCTGCAGCAGCCTGTTGATCTCCTCCCTGGGATGGTCAGCACCTCTGTGGTCCCTCAGTCCATTCTGAGATGACCCACTCAGGCCTTCACTTCAGAAACAAAATCTGTAGCGCTCTCTCCTTTTGCTTTGCAAACAATATAGAGCTACCTTCTGGGAAGGAAGGTAGCTGATCCTCCTCTGGGTTACGAGATGCGGAAAAGGCTTGGCTTGTAGCTGTGGCCTCCTAAATGTGGAAGAAGACTGTGAGAAGGCCAAAGTGTTTGCAGATGGCAGCCCAGGGCCAGGTGGAGGGGGCTGGACTGGGGGTGATGAAGAGCACGTCACTGTTAACGAGACGCCTGCATGGCCAGCTGGTGCTGAACAGGTGTGGGCAGGTGTGGCACACACACAGGTGCAGAGCTGTAGCGTAAAGATTAAGCCACATGGTTCTGTTGGACAGGTATGGGGGTGCTTCAGGGAAAGGCACTGAGGAGTAGAGATGGTCCAGATTCTATGCATGTGGGGAGAGAACTGAGAAGGTTTCTGAGCAATCTTCCTGTGGCATCCTAGCTGGAGCACTCCCAGGGAGTCCCAGAGGGCACATGGTGCTCAGGCCATAGAGCCTTAATGGTAGCACAGAAGCACTTCTGTACAGAAGGACAAAACTAGTTGGCTTCCCCACATCTGGCTGTTCTTTTGTTTTGAGCAGGATGAGGATACTTTACTTGCAGGGAGGGGAGGATGACTGAACAAGTCCCATTTCCCAGTAGGAGCAGGAAAATTAAATGGCATGGGGAGTACCCCACTGGCAATGTCACATGAGTGATTACCTGTGTACCTAAAAGGAAAAAGAACCTAATATAAAATGTAGTACGTATCAATCTCAAATTGCAATGCCTCCTAACCATGGGATCTCAAAAAGACCCCACAAGCTCAAGCCTTGAGTTTCATTTAATTTAGAAATTACAATTTTTTTTTTTTTCTTACACTGGGCTGGGCTTGAAAAGAGACTATAGAAAAAGGAACTACCATTAAAGAGCTTGTAGAACAACCCAAAATTTCTCCTTATTTTATATTTTACTTCCATGGAACTTTAAGTGTAAGAAGACTGGCCTGGTCCAGATTAGATAATTCCCTTCCAAAGCCTGAGAAACTTGCAGGAGTACCTGTGCTTTACATTCTGCTTCATGGGCATATTATTTTGATTTTTATTTTACTACTATTTAAAAGCATTCACTAGAAGTTCCTGCAGCTGTTTGGCCACATAATAACAGACAGACTCTAATTCCTCATGCATGGCACTCAGCATGGTGTAATCAGAAAAAAGGCCCCAAACCTGTTCCTGCATTCTAATAAGTGCATGTGTCACTTTGTAGGAGATCAGAATCCTGTCCAAATTCTGCAAAGTCTAACAGAACAACAGTTGCCAAATGACAAAACCTATCAGAAGACACAGAGTAAAAAGGCACATCTTTGTTTCTGATCTCCACAGTGCCAGTACTGGCAAGAGAAACGTCAAGGTTTCCAAAATAAAGCCAGTTAACCACTGTAACTGCTATTAAATATAAACAAAGACATAAAAGTAGAGTCGTTGGAAGCCAGTATATGAACGTTTGAAACAGTAGCTATGTATACAACTACTGCTTTGTTAACATTATCTACTCCCGGAGCTGTGCAGCTCCACTGCCTGTGCTGGGAACACAGGCACAGACCTCTGGGGCCTGCAGCAGGAATCCCAAAAGCAAGACATCTGTGCAGCCACACTGTGGAGTGGAGGAGAACAGGGACTACAGAGAGGTGCAGCTTCTTCCCCTTTACTGTCAGGCAGGACACATTGCACAAGGAAGCAGCACGAGTACCTTCACTGTCCTTCTCTCCAGTAACTCCCCTTGTCGTAGTGAAGGCCAGCAAGCTAAATTCATGACAGCAGCCAGTTGTTTTAAAGGCTCTGCCACTGTGGCAGTAACAAAACATGTACTGGCAGCCGAAACCAGGTAAAATTACTTGCAAGATAATATAAAAGTGAGAACTTAATGGGTATTAATTACTATGTTAAAATACAGCCAATTTTCTTGCATTGACACAGCTGTTCAATAAATGCACTGTTCAGCACTGATCACCCATATGATATGGTAAATAAAGATGGCATTTTCCTAAGTCAGAATTATGGTCTTGTCTGTAGACAAAACCTGTATCCACTTAATTTAATCAGTAAAGAAATGGATGCAGTACCATCAACACGTAGACAAAATGCAGGGGGTAAAATGACATTGTATGGGTCTGTTCAATACTTAAAATTTCAGCAGCCTCGTTTTCTACAGGTACAATGCTGGCATTTTTCATCTGAGCACAACCTACAATGATCCAGATTCTGGATGTGAGGAACAAGACTGATCCACTATCCACTGGAGTCCAAGCTGGTCTTTTGGGGAACTGCTAAAAGAATCCAAACAGAACAGTTTGTGGAGGATTACAGTGAACTGCTCTCCGAGACACGGCCGTTATTGGACTATTCCTGGTACTTCAGTATTACAAAAGAAATACACTAAAATAATTAATTGATGTCATTAAACTGCTGTGGTGTTGAATACATATTGCACTCAAACATATTGAACGTTGACAATTTATTATTTCAGGTTTTATGACAATGCCTCTGTGGTAATATTTCTGCAAATTCTGTACGTGAGACATAGGAAGGAGAAGTCTGCACACTATAAAGTGCCACAGAACTGAATACTTGTCAAAACAAAATGAGCTATAAAAACAATAATATTCAGGCAACATCACTCTCATTAAACACCTAATGATGCCACAGGCATATTAGTGGGGAAATGCTCATGAGGCTCATGAAGAATTAGGAGAAAAAAAAAAAATAAATAAAACCCCTTCCCTAAAACCGCTTGCCAAGCTGTTTGTACATTCTGCCGCAGGCAGTTTCTTGAAAAAGATGGAGACGTGAATGGAGACAGGCAGTGACTATTAGATGCTGATGATGGGGAGGGCAAGCAGAACTGATGCTAGAGATTAAGGGCTGCATTTTGCTTTCAGTTGTCTCGCCTGTCTCAACATTTCATAGTATTTAAATGAATCTGTTACATAAGGCATTTCTCCTGTCTACGCCGCTCAGCAGCCATATTCTCCTTTCTGGTATGGATTGTCTTGGGAAACTTGCCAAGCTGTGACAGAGCAGTGCATAAAAGGAAATCATGCTCATAAGCTGGGGGTGGGGAGAGCTGCAGGTGAACAGATTCAGTGCAGCAATATATATATACTCTCCTGTCTCACAAACTGAGGGTTTAAGTGAAAGGGGAGCCACAGTGCTGCTTTTAAAAAGTGCAAAGGGCTGCTAAAGACCCCAAACCATCCCATTCATTTGCTCCAGGGACGGTGTGAGCACAGTGGAGCAGAATTGCTCAACACTGCACTGGCTGCTGCTTTGGTAAATTGGAAGAACAAATAAACACTTTCTCTTAAGATGCCAGAAAAGCCACATCCAGTTTTGGAGCCCATTTCTGACAGATACTGAACACCTCCTTTACATTAAGGACGGATCTAGACCTTTTAGTTAAAGACACAGGGAAACACAGGTGGACCCTGCCTCTTGTAGGAGTAAGTTATTACTGGCCTGCCAGGACCTGCCTGCAAGGTTTGACATTTCCTATAGAATTTGGGGAATGCACTCATTGTTGTTAATATTAATTATTTTATTTATTAATAGTCAAGCTTTCAGGTAGCTGTTGGCTTTTCATCTCTATACCTCAAAATGCTTTATAAAGGAGATCATTATCAACAAAGGAACACAGACATCTACATTTGGGCTTTGGCATGTAAAGAGTGTCACAGTTCACGTGTAAAGTAGATTTGCCAGCTCAGCTTTACTCTGGCCTCCTGCCCTGGAAACAATCTCCAAATCTTAAATGACTGGGGGTGGGTGGAGGGATTCTTAGCTGAAGTTCAGTAACACAAACATCTATAGGAGATAAGGCAACCCTACACAATGTTGTGCCTGGCTGGAAGATGTGGAGGTCAAGGAGACTCTCAGCTTGAAGTCTACAACACTGCAGCAACCTCCAGGCATCTCCAGATCAGACCAAGATTCATTGCTACAAGGTGCTGCTGTGGATTACTGCACTGAACACTTTTAACTGCTCCATCCCTGAAGTAGATTTACTGTCATTTCACCATCTTCACTTGTTAAAGACAGGTAAAAAAATGTGTTTGAGCTGATAAATTTTTTGACAGTTTTGCACTGCACACAGACTAGAGTTTTTTATCTTAATGACCTGCAGCTGAAACAGCTGTTTTGCTTTAGTGTTTTAAAGCACTTCACAAAACTTAACACTAATTTATTCTTTCACAGTGCAGGGGGGAAAAAAAAAAGCTTGATATCGTTACTCACAGAACAATGTGAAAAATGGAAACAGATGTGTCTCATTTAAGCACGAATAAGAAGGAAGTGAAAGAAAAAAGACGATGATGTACTAGTGATTAAGAAAAATACGATGGCTTGGTTAAGTCAAGACAATTTCTTATGGATCTCCAGTGAGTCCCGAAAGATCTTCCTAACAACTTGGTCCCTGATTCAGCAAGCACATGGAAGTGCTTAACTCCAGCTGTGGAGGTTGTCTCACATGCTTCATTTATAATACTTTTAAAAGCTGTATAGCCATATGAATGCTTTACAGTTAGGAGTTGAGGGATCCATGGCATTGTTCCTGTAGACAGTAAGGCACTTACTGTTTTCACAAACTACAGACATCAAAATTTGAATATCAGAATAGAAATAAAGTCAAACTGAAAATACATTGTTCCTGAAACATGAATAAGTGCTTTGATTTTCTGCAGTGCAGACAGAGCCTTGCAAGATCCATAAACAGCAGCCAGGGACCCACTGAGAGCTCCAGCTTTCCTCTCAAAGGGTGCAGCTCCTGGCAGCAGGGATCTGATCTGCTTTGGCAACTGCCTCTCACCAGAGACTGTCCCTGCAGAAAGAAAGGTCCAACTTCAGCTGCAGGGCCTTTCCCTTTAAAAATCTTTTGTAAACCTTCAGAGACATGAGTTTCATTGAGGGAGAGGCAACCCTTTAACAATCCACCACTGAGAAAAAAATGACTTGCAGGGATGCACTGAACCTGGGCAAGGAGTGTATGTAAGAGTGTCCCACTATTTCTGTGTCTGGTGGGATCTGGGTGCAGACGAAGAACCCATCTTTCATTGTTGGTACTAATTTTGTCTTGAGCCAGCCTTGGAAGGTGAAGGATCCAAGGCAGACCATCCAAGGCCTAGACAAGATTGTTCCCTCGCTCCCTCCCTCCTTCCAGAGTAAAACCCAGGCCAAGAGATGTGTCCTTGTCCCAGAGGCATTGCCATGGCTTCCAGTGACCTTCAAGGTGCCCTAGGGTTCTCACCACTATCGAAGGCAGGACAACCCCACCTGTGCTCACAGCCAGGAACGAGGTGCAGAGATTTTCTCCACCACAGGAGATCCTCCTGTGGCATTTCCATTTTATCAAATGCCTGCTCAGACAGTTTTCACTCTTTGTTACCCCATAGAAAATGACCATCTCTCCAGGCTAACTGAATTAGTTTTGGTCCATCTGCAACTGCATGTCCTTCCCCAACTGGAAGAAGTGTAGCTACTCCTGATGTTCCCAACAAGGAAGAAAGGCAGAAGAAATGTTCAGATTCCCCATGGATTACAGCACTGTTGAAAAAATGAAATCCTTTTGTTTCTAGACTGTACCGATTTTTTAGGAACCATTGGGTAGAAACATAGAGCAGTATAAAATTCCTTTTACAAAGGAATACTTAGAAGGAAAAATTGAAAACTGAGCTTCAAATACTCTTGTTTCACTTTAAAGGACAACATTTCAGTTCTAGGAAACTGTCATTTTCCACTCAGCATTTTTAATATGAAAATAATGTTTCTGAATTTGTCACTGATTTCAGCACAGCTGCTGAGAGAGATTTGGCCCTGTATGCAGTCCACAGACTGTGCATGCAGAATTAATACTCTCGTTAACATTACTATATGCAAATGCTCCCAGGATGCAAAGAGAGATTTGTATTTCAGATTAATATTTTATGGGAGTTTTGTGTGTACATGATAAATGAATAAATGGAGGGACACAAGGGGACATGAAGAACATGTGCATCATGTGTGAGAACTGCATTAATTCTTAAATGGTTGCAATGGCCGCAAGATGGTTAAGGAACAAAAAGATTTATTATTGCAATTACATAGGCGGAGAGAATAAGGGAAGAAAAATGAGAGATCAAGGGAGTCGTTTCATGTTACAGTTTCTCCAGCTGCAGAGCTGGCTTGAGAGGTTCTCCAGACCCTCCTGCCCCCATTCTTTCCGCCCTATGTGCCTTCCCCTGGCTACAGATCACCATGCCTTTAATTCTGCAAATTCAACCATTTGCATGATCAAACTTTAAACCAGCTCTTAATTACAACATGGAATCACACTCTTAGTTTATTTGGTCTCTCCTTCTTTTCCATATTGAGGGCCAATACCATATAAAATCTCAGCACTAATACAGTGCTGTGGATATGAAAAAATAGGCATGTTAGGGAGACTGAGAAGAGATATCAGAATTTGTGGGTCAAAAAGGAGAGTTATGTGGCAAAACTGTCCCTGATTTCCTGCTGTTCCGGCTTCTGGGTCACCCCTTCCCTACCTTTCCAGTTGCCCTTATTCCACTTATTCCACTGAAGTTTTACTGCTACTCTGGAATGACATGAAGCTCCCTCACACTTTAAGAAATGTAATATTGTATTTGTCCAAAAACCTACAGGAGTAAAAGAAGATCCCTGAGAGGATATTATAAACTGCCTGCTACTTATCATTGATGGTTATTCTCTGAGACAACTCTCCTCTTTAATCTTTATGCTCTCGACAATAACCCTTCTCTCTTTTTGATCAAGTGTTTAATTTTCTTGAAAGATTTTCTCAGACTTTAGTTATTATTGAAGGGGATTTTAATTTTACCCCAACTCTTTAATGGCTAAATCTTGCATATCCACTATTTCAAATAGGGGTATTTCAGTTACTCTAAGTAAACAGTTCAAGGATTTGGTCTTGATAGGTAGCTGGAAAATTTCAAATCAAAACAAAATTGAAATTGCAGTTTCTTTTCCACTTCAGAACAGAGTTTTCAGTCTCCCTGAATGACCTGTCAGTGTATTGGAATAAGAAATGGATACTGCTAGACTGCTATAGAGCATACTCCCATGTCAGCACAGTTTCATCAGCATGAGTGGCAGCCCTGTATGGGAAATCAGTTAGCTGGTTATTTCATCTACAGCTGATCAAAGATAAACAAGATAAAAAAGACAAACAAAGGAAAGCAGTGATGTAGAATGTGTTCTTACTTTCCTAGCCTCCACAGGCAATACCATTGCTAAATTTCCTCTAATTGTTTATAGTAGAACTTTAAAGCAAAAAAGAAGAGAAAAAGAAAGAAAAAACAAAACCAAAAGAGGTTCAGAAGAAAGCAAAGCCCATAAACCCTTGAAACTTTCTTGATCTCCCTTCTCACAAGCATTCTCAATCCTTCCCCATTGTCACTGCATTCCACAGCACAGTTTAAGTCCAGATCACTGGTAAATATCTAATAATATAACAGTTACATTTAGAACAGCCCATTGAGCATGGAAAGATTGCACCATAGGACTGAGAAGTCTTTCTGGGAGGCTTGTTTTGTTTTGTTATACTGGGCACTCCTGTTTCCAATGACCTTGTTGTCTGTGATAATTACAGTTTACAACATTCTCCTGTTCCTGGAGCCAATAAATTATTAGAGGGTCCATGATTTTGTCTGTATTCCCAGTATTGGCTCACTGTCTTCTCTTGTCTGATCTGAACGTCTGGGAATGGAAACACAGAGCCTCAGTCTGCTCCCTCCCATGCAGCCACTCTCCTTCCCTGGTTCCCAGGTTCAAAATGGGAGCTTGGTACCTCTTTCTTAGAGCCTGAAGCAAGACAGTCACTCACTTATCTTCTTTGCCCCTTTTCCACAATAACCCATCCTCACTGCTAAGCTCCCTCCCAATATGGACTTGCTCACAGGCTGCAATCAGAGAGGTGCCAGGAGCTGCATAGGATGCAGCTGCTCCATGACCAGGAATTCAGGTGAGGAAAAGACTTGTGTGAAAGTAAGCAGGGCCAAATGCTAGTTAGCAGACACTAGAATATGCAGATCTAAATCCATACTTCTAAGCCTTAGGTATCCCAGTCTGTAAAAACAATGTTGAAATACTTCCCTATTTCTCAAGAAAGTTAGTAGGGTTAGTAAATGAATGCTCACATAACACCATACTGTCAGAAAAATATTTTTCCTAAATCAACGTGTTTTCGAATATTTCAATTGATGCCAGAAATTAATTTTACAAACAGGTACAACACAGACTAGGAATGGTGATTAATAATCTCAAAATAATCCCTTTAAGATTATTTGAATATTGCAATTCAGACTGTGTATTCCATTCCCCTGTTGCGTGTCTGTTGAGGCAGTTGGGCGCAGCAGCCCCATTTGCTTTCTCAGCGTTAAATGCCAGAGTACACAACAGTACAGATAGAAAGAGCACAGCAAGAGCAAGGTGTAATCATCAAACAAATGGAGCAACAGACTTAAGAAGAGCATGATTCTCACAGCAGGTCAGCTGAAGTGGCAGCTGTGCATTTCTGAGCTAGTACCAAGTGTCCACTACTACCTTACAAGAGCGTTATGGCTTTAGATTTTATCCTGATTAACTCAAATACATACAGATTTTCTAACAGTACCATTGCTTTTCAGGAAGTACTGGTTCTGCCCCAGCACAGGACAAACTTGCTCCAATACTTAATTTTTCTACCCTCTAAGGCTCAAACAAGAGATGTGTGGAGAATCTTCACGTGCTGCCCTTCACATATGCAATCAAATCTTCCCTGCTTAATGAGCCATGGGCTGTTGCTCTGAAACAGAGGACATTAACAGTTCAGAAAAAATAAACCCTGCAGATTAATCACCTGGCTTCTTCATGGGCCCAGTTCCAACCAGCAGACAGTGTGCAAGCAGAGCATCTCCACGTACGCTGCCTGACTGATAAGCCTATTAGCTGATCCCTATGCCTGGCTTTGACAAGCATATAGCACATGAGTCTTATTTCATTGCTTATTTCAAATAAAAACCAGAGGTCTCCAAATGTCACTATATTCACAGAAATTAACAATATGCACCCATTTCATGATTCTCCTAGTGTTCCTCCCTTCCTGTCCCAGTGAAATAGTATCTATTTCATACTTCTTGATTTTTAAAGTGAGTGTTTTATTGCTTTCTGAACAGCACTTAACTGCTAGGTATCATTTCTGCATCCACCATGCAGTAATCCTTGCCAAGACAAGGACCTCAATTCATCTTGAGAACTACACTTTGCTAGAAACTGCCCCCTGGCTAAGGGTTTTCCTGCTCCTTGGTAAATCACTGGTAGTTTCATTGTTACTCAGTCTGATCACTGCATTTTGGTACAGAAGGCATAGTACTAAGAGGAAACAGGATTAAGTGCTGGCCAAAAAGATGGCAAACCCATCAAAAGCCCCTTGCCAAACCTTGAACATAGCATAGGCAGGACACAGTGCTTAATTTTCTGGAAACAGCCAAACAACCAGTTGTTCTATCAGCACAGTTTCTCTCATTCCACTGCAAAGTAAGCTCAGAAAAGACAAATGGGATATGGCACTAAACAGTTAAACAGACCTGAACTGCTCCAATTTATGTAATGACAATACCCTTCCATCACCATAACCCACCTCTTCACCCCTGCCCGCCCCAGCTCTCCATGGTTTGGGAGACTTTTTGAACAGAGTGATTCTAGCATAACATGAAGGAAATACCAGCTTTATCTTTTGATCATTTCTTACTCATGTCCTTTCTCTTGCTGGGTCAAATCTCAGTCTCACTGAACTCCTGATTTAGCCTATAGCAGGTAACAGTGAACCCCTATCCTCATTTCATATATCTATAAGCCTGTTTCCCATGTTTCCATTTTTATAGCCCTTAGAGGCTACAGGAGAGTGCTGCTTTGATTGCCTTTACCTCATCTTTCCTATAGGTCATGTGCGTCAGTGGCATACCTGAAATAAACTGGGACTGTTATTTCAACCATCAGTCACTCTTCAGCTGGAAGGCAGAGTCCCTATAGCAAGGAGACTGCAGAGCACAGCAGAGGACAGTGGTGTCTTTGATGGTAACCGTGTACTTCAGCTCCCACCTGTTAACAGGTATCCATGAGCATCACTGTTCCCCTGGCTCTGTTTCCATCTGATTATGTTGTGTTGCTAATGGAGCATTTCAGTAAACAGGACCCAGAGCAGGGTGTCTGCCTCTGTGACCATGCACCACAGGCTAGATCCTCCACAGATTAAGTCAAAAAAAGTGTGGCGTTTTCCTGAGCTGAGGATTTGGCCCTACAGTATTAATGTTACTCCATCACCAAGAAGGGCTCTTTTCAGGTGAGACACTGAACAGCATTTGATTAAGACCGATGTGAGTGGAGTGTGCACAGCACCACAAATTCACCAGAAATGGTCCTTTACAAAGAACCACCTGGATGCTACAAAATGAGCCATAAATGTGGAGATGCCATAAATATAACAGCACTTCAAACTGGACATCTTTGTAGCCCTTCAGTGTCCGCTGGGGTCACAAGCCCTGGAGTTGGGCACATTAATTCACCACATCTTCAAAGAGGCAAAAACACTGCTGAGAGGGAAGCAAACATGTTTGCTTTATGATGACGCATAAACACAATGCCTGGAGTCTCCCAAACAAGCCTTCCCTTTCCTTTAGTGGCATGAGAACAGTGCACACTACATGCTTTAAATGGGATTCAAGTCACTTTTTCATTGCTACTAGAGCAGGTACTGCTGGAGATAAAAGCAACTGTCTCCGAAGAGCAGGTATGACATCTGGTACATAGCACCAAAAATAAATCTTTAACTTCCTCTCATACCTGCCAAACCTGTTCCAAGGAGATAAGCCTGGGAGATATTACAAATACACACTTCTCTCTGATTTCAAAGGAAGAACTGACCTATTTTTTCTTTGCCCATTTAAAACATTTCCTATGAGAAGATCAGTTTGCTAAAACAATAGGCTATGTTTGGAATAACCACAATCATAAAAGAAAACTGCATGCATATGAAAAGGGCAAGTGGCCTGATGTTTGCACTGGAGGTAATTCACGCTAACACCGCTATATATAGTGCAGCAGCACCTTAGGAACCCGGTCATGCTCAGCACACCCACTTGGTACATACTATACAAACATGAAATCTGATAGTCTCTCCCCTGCAGTGTACTCATCATACTGGTGATTTATGGAAGCTGGTTCTGTAATGCCATATAATCTGTGAGTGGTCCTTTGTGAGGTTATTTTCTCTGGTCATGCTTGTGTAGTAAGTATTTTCCATATCCTTTTCAACAGCTGACCTGGCTTACAAGAAGACAAGAGATTTGTGCATTGGTAAAGATGACCTACTTAAATCAGGAACAATTAAAGACCCAGTTCCTATTTACAGGCTTGTGTAAGGAACCACACACACACAAATCAAAATGAAGATGCCAGGAAATGTTTCTCAGTGCTACAATTCTGGTCATACAGGAGGGTCTAAGAGGGGGGGAAACAATAAAAGGAAGTGCTTGTGATTCATTATTAGCAATGTAAATAGGACACATTTGGAGCCTGTCATCATCCTGATCGCTCATATGCTTTTATTAGTCCTCATTCTTTATTCTTATTGTCTTGTTTTCTGTGCTTGTCGTTAAAGTTAGTTATATTAGAGGCATCTGTTTAGCATATTCTATATGAAAATGCAAATAGACATGAAAACCACCCGTTAAATAAATATATGCAGCTTCCATGTCATGTACATATTTGACTGTAGCATGTCAAATACAAAAGAATTATCACTTCCTAAGTCTGCATGTTCATTATGTGCATTACTTTTTTACCAGCAGATGGCAGTTTACTATTGCTTCAAATAGGTTATTTTATTAATGTCAGATGTTTCAAAGTTCTGCAGGGTTGGTAAAAAGCTTTCAGCTCATTTCAAAGTTAATTTTTAATTCAATTTTCTTCTGCATCACCCCCTCTAGAAAATGTAATCAGGACCAAGCTATTTGCTTCAGTTTACAGACCTGCCATTGACCAATGCTGAGCACTATCTGAACAGTTCCCTGACAGCAAGTTCATGCAGCACCAGTGGGTATTATCCAGCCTCACACACTCACTGCTGCTACCAGCTCCTTGAGGCACACCTCACTCCCCAGCTCCCAGTCTGTGCTTGGGAAATTGTGCACAACATTATTAACACTGGTAGCAGGGGCAACATGAGGGATGTGACAGTACAGAGGCCAGTGGTTTATTTACGGCTGTGTTGCTTTGAAACTGTCAAATTTTAGGTATCAAAGAGTTAAAACTACCACTCGGGCAATGCTGGCCAACTCCTGCACAGAAGCCAAGGAGGACCAAGGGCAGCACAGAGTCTGTGCCAGGAGATGCAGCCTACAGGGGCTTTCAGAAATCCTACTGCTGCCCAAGGCCATCCTTTAACCCAATCAGAGCTCAACTATGAGCCCATCTTGCCCTCTCTAACAGGGCTGAGAATCTGAGCTTTCCTAGCGGAACACTCCAGCAGAGAGCACAAGCAAAATGAAAGGATGGGTCCGTCCAACACTGCTTTAACACCTGGGCACGGATTTACCCTGGGCATCAGCTGACATGTACAAGACCTCACAGGCACAGCAGTGCCATCCACACCCTAAAACCAGGCACCGGGCAGAGACTCATGCCCCAAGAGCCTCCCTCTCCACTGACCATGTGGTGACATTGCTCAGTCTATGTCAGCCCATCTTCCCTTCCTGCCCCAACAACTCCCTCCTTTGCATCAATACTGGCGCTCAGGTCAGCCTCATGAGGCAACATGGTAGCTTGCAGTTGGGATTTGTTCCCTCATCCAACTCTGCCACCCACCACAGAAAACAAATGCTCCTTTTGGCTGCATCAGCCGCAGAGATTTGTGCTGGATTAAAGCAATCACATGACTCCTGGCTTCTCAAAGGAGCATAACTCCTCCCACCTTACACCACAGGTGTGCCAGCTTAGCCTTTCACTAAGTGGTGGTATTTCAGGCACACATCCATTTCCACCAGCTCACCAGCCACTGATCACAATGGTGGGTTGAAACTGACTTTAAAGAGGGTGGGAAGGAGGAAAGGACTCCCCTAAACTGCCCACAGGCTGGGGACACACTAGTTTTATGGCTGGACAGTGATTTTGTTAATTTGATTTTTAGCTTTGCTTACGTGGGAAACTGCCATTTTCCTAGGGCTGCACAGGTCCTTTCAAGTCCTGGAACTCTTGAATTTATTCCTTGTATTCCCACACTGAAGTGGCAAATACTAGATGCAGAGATCACTTTGCATCTGTTAAAGAACTAAACACAGCTAAAAGTTCCAAAACAGAGTACTGACACACACCAGTTTGTAACCTATGTTGGGAATGCAGTGTTTTCTTTCACAAGCAGTCCCACGTAGCCTCTTTTTAATGATCTGCAGATAGACACAAATTCACTGGTGGTATTAAATTAGAAGTGAAAAATAACACAGACAGCAGATGCATTACACAAATGCAAAAGAAAAATGAAAAATACAGGAAGGAGAAAGGAAATGTAACAACATTTGGAAAAAAGAGGAGAGCATTACAGCGTGGGGAGCAATAAGATGCATATATACATGGTATCAGGCACAAATTGACCAAGGGAGATCAAAAATGTGCCAAGAGGAACAGCTCAGCAGTGGAAGAGGAAATACTAACAGTTCTTTTCTCCTCAGTGCTGAAGACTCCTGCAGATGCAGGACAGTGGATACCCTTTGTGGTGAAGTCCTCATGCATTCTGCCGTGCTTGTAAAACAACAAACACGGATACAGTTCCAACAGCCTTTTATTGAAACAAAGAGCAAATGGAAGTTATTTAAGAATCGCATAATGACTTTTGATAATTCCTAAACAACCATATAACCAGAAAATACATACTGATCAACCTCTCTTCCTCATGTGGACAACTGCATAAGTAAAGCTGATGTCCATGTGAACCTGACACCACCCTATCAACTTTTGTTTCCATCTGAGAAACCCTTTAAATAACATTCAGAGTAGGTTTAACATCAGTTATCACTCGGTTTGATTATTCCATTCCTAAGAGAATGGATTTCAAAATTGTATTTCCCAGTTGAAGATTAAAGAGCTACTTCTAGGCCTCCTACCTTCTTTAACAAAGTAAGATTCCATTGGGTCTCAGAAGCTGAACATTAATACAGATGAGATTTGCTGTCATTTTAGTAAATGTTAGCAGCAAACGTTTAGCATTCTCATTACTTTCCCACCCAAACCTCATCTACTGTTGAGATGCAAACTGGATTTCTTATACCCTCATGCTGCCTTCGTCTTGTGCTCAGGGATACCTGCCACTCTTGGACCCCAGCTTTCACAAAGTGAAAGCAGGTTGTTGCCTCAGGGCGTAAAGAGGGCAGCTTTTCACGCCTGTGATGCACAGGTACCCCCGCTGACCTTTTAAGCAGCCTGCTGTCCTCCAGGAAGGCTGCTGGAACAGGGGGAATGCTGCTGGCTCACCGCATGGCACACATGCAAACAGCAGCTCACCACATCTGATGCTGTGGTATGTACCTGGCACTGGAAAGCAACACACATTGCTGCAGAGGGCAAGGCATGAAGGGAATCTTTTCATTGCACATCTGCAAGCAGTGGAAGTCCATTTAGCTCGCCTTTCATTTCTTATAGACACATCACCTTCACACTGCAGCCAGAGTCACAGCACTTGCCTGTGACTACAGCACACACACCCCAGACACAGGAGCGGAGGGGAAATGGGGAGACAAGACAAACCTCTTAGCAAGGGACAGAATTGGGCCCTCTCAATCTCACCCTGCAGAGCCACGAACTCCTGGCCCTGCTGCTGGAGAATGAACAGAGGGAAAATCCCACATCCTGGTAAGAATCCAGAGCAAAACTATGCCCTGTGGATTTTGTCTGAGGTACAGCATTGCCTAAATCAGGTCTAATTGCCACACAATATAGGATGAAGAATCTCTTAATTGCCCAGAATCTGTCCCAAAGGCTGAGCACTCTTAGCGCTCATAATCTTGTGCACTGAGTCATATTAAATAACTTGCAGGACTCAGCCTAGGTTTGACACACTTCCTCCAGTGCACTGCATTAGCAGGAAGGATGAGTTGCAATGTGAGCCTAAAAACCAGGGTGTGCATTCTCTTCCTTCACTTTCCCCAGGCTTTATACCTAAAGCAGAGCAGGAACTCAGTGACTTATCTGCTTTCAGCACCTTCTGCGTTTTAAAGTTTTCTATCAGGGCACAGAAGAGCCATAATAATGAAGAACTGCATTATCTCACTTTGCATCAGATTTTCTACCTCCCTCTGTGACTTACCATGCCAAAACCTCTGCTATTTGAGTAATATGGAAAGCAGGAGATGGCTCAAAATCTGCAATTTTGCCTAGAATATACACAAATAGAGTCTAATTAGAAATTAGTATTTTTGAGCTATGTTCATCTAACATAATTCGTTCTGCCCCAAAGTATCACTAGAGTATCACTTACAAGACAAGAAGGTTTGAGATGAAGTCTCTTAGAGAAACACAGCAGATGCCATGTGGGGACCAGCAGCCTGCAGGCTGACAGGACCTGCTCTGCAGAGACGCCGGCCTGCAGGACAGCCGCAGAGGAGGCCACGGACAGGAGGTCTCCGAGACATTAAATACCTGCTGGCTGAGAGCTGGGAGAGATGCAACAACCAACAGGGGTTTGTCCTCGTCAGCTGCGCAGGGCTGCGGGCTCCTTCCCGGCGGAGGCGGGCGTGGGCGCGTCACGTGCGGCCGTGTCCCCAGAGCCCCGCTCCCTGCAGCCCCGCTTCCTGCGGCCGTGTCCCTGAGGCCGTGCCCCCTCAGCCCTGTCTCTGCGGCCGTGTCCCCGGAGCCCCGCTTCCTGCGGCCGTGTCCCCGCAGCTGTGTCCCTGCAGCCCCGCTTCCTGCGGCCGTGTCCCTGAGGCCGTGTCCCCGCAGCCCCGCTTCCTGCAGCCGTGCCCCTGCGGCCGTGTCCCCTCAGCCCGCTTCCTGCGGCTGTGTCCCCGCAGCCCCGCTTCCCGCGGCCGTGTCCCCGGAGCCCCGCTTCCTGCGGCCGTGTCCTCGGAGCCCCGCTTCCTGCGGCCGTGTCCCCTCAGCCCGCTTCCTGCGGCCGTGTCCCCGGAGCCCCGCTTCCTGCGGCCGTGTCCCTGCGGCCGTGTCCCCTCAGCCCCGCTTCCCGCGGCGCGCCCCGCGGAGGGCAGGGGCTCAGCCAGCGCAGCCAGCGCTGCGGCCAGCGGGGAAACGCCACTCTCTCGGCACGGCTCACTGGGAGAATGTTCCTGAACAACATCCCTGCCTTTGCCTGTTGGTTTGTAGAAGTAAGTCCTAGAAATGAGTGTCCCACAAGACGGGAGCTTCCACACAACTGGATGCCTAAACAAACTGCACCACAATGTGTATAACGAAGTTGGGAATTATACATTGGGGAGAAATTCAGGTTTTGACTGTGTGTACCTCGGAGGCCTTGTCCCATCCGAAGTCATCCGATGACTAAAACCACAAACAAAGCAAACCCTACATAACGGAGAATACCCTCGAATGAAGCAAACAGCTGAAAAAAAAAGAACCATTGCAGTTATATCCCCTTTCACCTCCTAGCAGTATGTAAACACATTACAGTCAAACCTAGACAGAACTGTTGGGTGTGTGACAAGTTTCCTCCAAGATCCTGTGTTTTTAGTCCAGTATCTGAGATCTCTGCACAAGCTCCACACTTCTGCACACCTCAGTTCTCCTTGGCTGGGGTGTGGGACAAACATAAGACCAATTCTTCAGCCAAGACTCATCTACTAGGGCAAAAACAATGAACTAAGAATACACTCAGCAGATCCTATGAATTAGAAGCACTGCAAGGGTTAATAACAAAAGAAATGGCGGGATATACTGAGTTGCATTTACAGCTTGTATACTGAAAGTAAGGATCCTTATTCAGGAGTGAATTTTACTCAGTGAAACTCAAATTTTAAGTAAATGCAAATAGCCTACACTGAAAATGTGAAAAATAAACAAAATATCATTTAATTTAATTTGAGTGCCCAAGCAAGTAATTTTCAAGTCTGTTTAATGTTTAGGAAGAAAAAGCCTTCATTCAGTCTCTACAAATGGTTTTAGTTACTTCTGTGACTTTCCATCTCTTGAGGATAATCTGCTCCTAATAAGGACAATTGCTTAGATTTATTACCCCACTGAGGTCTTGTTAAAGATCTAACAAAAATCCTATTTAAATGAAAAGGACAATAGAATCTTTAAAGTCAGTGTACAGTTTAATTAAAACCTGAAACAGAATCAATGTCTTTATGCATTAGAAAAGCAAAAACAGATTTCAAAGCTGTTAAACTACATGTAATTGGCATAAACTATCCATTGAGCCAAAAAAAAAAAAAAAGCAGACTATCCTATGGAAATTGGAGTCTATTAATAAATAAAAAACCTGATACATGTGCATAGCACCATATTTTTGCATGCGTTTTTTTATTTGCCTAATTTGCTAAGCATATCTTAGAGCAAATATGAGACATGCTAGCTGTTAAGTTGAACAAATCCAAAAGGGACAAAAACAGACTGATTGAAATCAATGCATTAACATGAACCAGCATTTAAAAACGTTTCATAATGTTCCCAAAGAGAGCATGTAAACTGCAGCAGTCTGAGTGCAAAACTGCTGTAATCTGTGTTCCCATGTAGTCATTATTCATACATGGGAGTATACAGCTCCTACAGTAATTTTTCATGCATGGATAGTTTAAAACCCAAAATCACTGACATAAATCCACAGGGGAGACCTCCCTTTTGAAAGTAAACATCTTGAGAACTCTGGGAAGGAATGTGAAGCCAGATACCAGTCCATGTGCTGACACATCTTTCTCTGACCGCGGGCACACCTAAGCTTTCCCCGGCCCCAAAGCCACCGCCGGCCACTTGGGTCCCGGCTGCAGAGCCAAACGCAGCAAGGTCTGGATAGGACAGAGCAGAGCAAAGCCGAGTCTTACCATTTCTCCCTTCCCCCTCCGGCACGCAACTGGGACCTCGCATGTAGGGAAGGGTGGTCAGCCCAAGAGCTGCTTTGGGCACGCACTTTCTTTTTCAGGAGAAAATGAATTCTGAGACAAAAACTATCCGATAACCTATTTCTGCATTAGGAAGGCACTTTTCTTTCCCTTCTTTGCCACAGGAAGGGTGATGGGCTGGCTAGGGCGGGCAGACACGCGAATGGGCTCGGTACAGAGGAACTGCACACCGAGATGCTCCACGCAGCAGTGGCTGGAAATGGTGCTCCAGCTCGGCCTCCCCTCTGGCTGGCCCAGATGGCACCCGAGAGTGACAGAGTCAGACGGGAACTGCGGTGCTGGAGTGGGTCACGTGCCTCCCTCGTCTGGAAAAATCCCGAAAGGATGGTATGTCACCTTCCCTCTGCAGCACGTCAGTCCCTTGTTAACCATTTAATCAATCTGGTTAGAATACACTGCAAGCCCACAAAAGTGGCCATCTTATATAGGCCTCTCTCCATTTACAATTACAGCTCTTGCCGGTGCTACAGTATAGTCGGCACCTTTGCTTTTAACTTGCACTTTTGCATGGGTGTTCAGTATTTAAGGCTCCCTTTTTTAAGTCCGGAAACATCTGCCCGAGGCAAGGCCAGCCGCGTGCCCTGCCACCAGGTCCCTCCGGGGAGCGGGTGGGCGGCGGTGGCGGCCGGGTCCCTCCCGGGGTCCCTGCCCGCGGGTCTGTGTGTCACCTACCCAGCAGTGCCGAGACCCGAGAGCCCTCTGGACAAGCACCGTGGAACACACCATGGGGTGGGTGCAGCACGAGCTGTGCCATCTCGCGGTCTCACCTTGCGCCTGGTGCCAGCACCGAGGGGGAGCGCACGGCGACGCTAAAGCACCCGGAGGGCGGCACCCTGAAGGCGGCACCGCGGCCGTCCCGGGCCGCCCCGCGCACGCTGGCGAGGCAAGGGCCCACCCGTCTCCGCGGCCCGGGGGGCTGCAGGGAGCGGGAACGGAGCCCAGCCCCGGGCACGGCCCCGCACTGTTCCCCCCGCGCTGCGCCGAGGCCGCGGAGCTCCCGCGGGTGCGCGGTGAACGAGGGCTCTTTCCACGCACGGTCCCTGCACGGCAGATGGGCGATTCCTCAGTGCACCTCAGGCGGGCGATTGTGAGCGCATAACGGAGGGGAAATGTCCGATGTGAGGCCTGTGTGATAGACATATTAAAACACTTAGTGTGCAGTGCATCCTGGGGGTTGTATTCAATGACCTTTTTTAAAGAAATATGTCCAGAAGTCTCTTGTCAAGGTCTGTGGGAAGACACAGGTGTTTACAAATGTTAGCCAGTACTTGGAATTATATTACCAATTCCACTTCGTGGCAAAGAGCTCCTCATTTCCCATTCCATCCACACAAGGAGTGGAAATGTAAATTTAGTGCTGCTCTTTTTTTAGTTCTTTCACTAGAGATACAAAGCCTAGCACAGTTTCAAGGCAATGAGGAATGCTATGAAGCTGGAATGAAATCTTGGAGCATCCCAAGCACTTTCAACCACCTCTATAGCTAACAAGCATCTCGGTGAGTTACGACTAAGCTCCAAATAAAAAATACTATTGAAAATACATTAATAGCTGCCAATGACAATTCTAAGCAGAATTTAGCATCTCTGTTTCATTAATGTTATGTAGTTCACTTGCCATGTACATGAAACAAAGGCTATTTTCCAGTTCAAGGATGAGTGAAATACAGCCTTGGTAGGTAACATTTTAGTCTGTTTTGCTCTTTGTACACATGCACTTTCTTCTGGCAATAACAGCGTTGCCAAGAGATAAGACACAGCTTCTCAAAACATATTTCACATAACAACCCTACAGAACAACTGGCCTGCTACAAGAGCTGAGTGACACAGGGCGAGTGGAGCTCCACAGCATCAACAAGCTTTTCTGACGGAACACAGATCTACACTCAGTGACTATTTTCATTACTGATTAGGTTTCCATGTTTTCAGAAGCACATTCCAGTCATACTTCCAAAACTATCTGGCCAGTCAGCACAACCTTGTATAGCGGTACAAAAAATGGCATCTGCATAAAGTTTGTTTAGAGGGGAGAAAAGGCAAAATACAGGCATGAAGGTGAGGAATGTCCCAAACTCAACACTACCCTCAAAACCTCAGTGCTTCATTTAAGCAACAGGTTGTTCCTAAAGCTGTGCCTCTGAAGGAGGCAATACGTTGTCCACTATTTTTCCTCCTTTTTAGTCTTTTTAGTTTTTTTTTTTTAGTCGTGATATGTCCTGAGTTAAAAGTCTTAGAACAGATACCCCCCTCCCGCATTAAAAGTTACGGGAGGGACTTTTTCATGAAAACACATCTATCAGATGCTTCTTTAGTAAACTTATCCTGTTGGAGTAATGGATTGTTGTCCTTATCCTGGAGGAGGCTGATGCTGGGCATGTGGCTGCTCTGGGTGCCTTCCCTGATCTAGAGGCTCTGGGACTCTCCTTCCAGGCCTGGATCATGATGTTTTCATGTCTGACACCAACTCTACCTATGGCTGCACTCACAGATTTTTCAGTGAATACTTAAACAGCTACAGCACCTGACACCATACCAGCCCAGCATTTCCCAATATTAGGGGTATGGAGGAATACAGAAAAAGTACTTTACTTCCTTCTGTGCATCATCCCACTCTAGGAAAGGAAACAATTTCTTACAGGTCTTAAATAAGCAAAAGGTGAGGCCTGCAATTAACTGGGGCCACAAATACAAATGTTTTGATAATTACCTTTGTGGAGAGGTAAATGTTTCAGTGCTAACACCTGAAAGCTTGAAATTGGGTGACACATTTTCAAATCAGCCTCAAGAGTGACAAACAACCCAAAGGAAAATACATAGCTACTTTGGAAAGTGTTAATGCAGATTAAATCCAGTCAGTAGCAGAAGTCAGAGTTATTAATAAATTCTTCTGGTTCTCATATCTGCTCTTCCAGAAGAAAAGCACTTTAAGAATGCAACAGATGCTTTGCTTTTGAGCACACTCCAGCAGATCTCAGTACAATTCATATACACCTGAACGAGCAGGAGCTCACTCAAGTGAGTGAACAGGCCTGTCCCACATCTGTTACAATTTACTCACTTGCAGGACTAACACCCAGTTATCTCTATAAAGTTAAAACCAACCAAACAAAACCAGAAAGAGGCAAGGTTTAAGAGTTGTTACCTCTTTTTCATCCTGTCTACAAGGACCCTGAATTAGCAATTGTGTTTAAGTAGATGTTTTTCTGTTTGATAAACACACACACAGAATCCAAGTTTATAAAGGCAGGTGTTATTGGAATGGGAGGATAGAATTGTTCTTTAAATCACGAGTCTGATCTTTTGGAGAGCTAGATTAAATAAAAAGCTTGAAAACTAATGTTCCCACTGTGTCACTGCAGGGTAGATCTTTCTTTCCAGTCTTCCTTCCAATCTGAATATTTCTGAAATGGTTCACAGAGTGCCACAGACACCTCTCAGCCTGCTCTAGGAAACTTTCCTTTCTCCTGTCATTTCTAAAGCTTTGCTCTGTCCCACAAGCAAAATCCCAGCTCCTCCACAACACTGCCTACAAGATCTCAGATCACTACATTTCCCTTCTCTACCCAACTTGGGAGCATCAGGTACCTTCACCCCTGAGCACTGCCCTGTTCCTCTCAGAGGAGGAGATGTCTGCCCCTTCCAGAACACAGGAGGCAAACGGACGCCCTCCTTGTAGCTTTCTTCACTCCGGCAACAGTTGCAACAACAGAGTGTAACTGGCAGTACTTCTGCAGTGAGCTCAATGCTCACCACCCACACAAGCAGGGAAAGTACAGGAACATCAGGAACAACCGAGGAGGGACTTGGGTTTTTCTTTGAGAAAATCCTTTTTGTTTACTCAGGCTGTAGAAAAGTCACTTTTTCCTGAGAACAGTTGTTTTTTAAATGCAGGAGGTATTTGCTCAAAATTCAAAGAGGCACTCAAATACACTAAGCATAAACGTGCTTTTAGCATTTTATTAAGCAAGCTGCTTCTACTGTCACAATGACTGGTCCTATCTTACTGTCACCTTTACCCAGTTACTCACTAGTGCTGCATGAACATGCAGGTACACCCATCTACTAAAACAAAATGCAACAAAGCCTCTACCCAGCTTTGACTCCTTAAACTGACAGTAAAGTCACAAGTTACAGTAGGAACTATCTTTAGGTATTCTCAAGAAAATACAATTAAATAAAATAACAAAACTAGAAAAAAAAATCACAGCAGGTCCTATAAGAGTGTTCAGACAAGAACTTAAAATGATACCTCAGTTCAGGTTACCATTTGTTTTGCACTACATTTAAATATTGAAGAATGCTGGCAGGAAAAATATTTGTTATTCTTCTACCGTTTCTCTAGGCACTGTGAGACAGTCATTCTGCCACAAAACTTCTGCCGAGGTAGGCTCTGGTGGTGGAATGCATTTAGAAATGATGGCCAGATGATGGCACAGTAAACGTCCTTCTTTTGAAGGGCTGTACATGTCTATTAGAAATATTCCTTGTTCCGTATGCATGTGGAGGATTAGACACATACACACCTCACACAGAACAGCTACCTCCCAGAACATGTCAACAGAGTATTTACTACCAAATCCAGAAGGAGTTTGTGATTCTTACATTGTCCCCATTAATGAGAAAAATGTCACTATACAAAAGCTCTCTTTTTTTTCCTTTCTTATCAAATTCTTCAAACAGCTGATAACTAGCTTTTATAGATTGGAGAGTCAGATGGAATTCTGAATCTATTATTTTACTAGAACCCCAGGGGTCAACTTATCACCTGAAAACCATTTTACATGGACAATTTGACTTTCATGTGGAGTGTCAGAACATACCCTAGATGGAAATCTAAAATAAATTATATGGAATACTGCCTTCTTCATGCTGAAATTTATCGGTCCCACACTACAATAATTTTGAAATTGTATCCCTTAAGCTACAGTGCTAGGCTATTATTAACTGCTTGAACTGAAAGAGCAGGTCTGATCGGCTGCTATAAAGTCTATGGACAGAGACTAATTTCTATTGAACCACATGCTTATCCGAAGCTGTGTTCCACCATTGCAAGCTGCCAACTTAATTTTCTTCCAGAATACACTGCCCAGCTTTTTACCATTATCCTCAGTACGCACTGTCACTTCAGCAAATCCATTCCAGAAGCTAAGAATGCGTCTAAAGCTTCTGCTAATATAGTTGTCTGAGACAATCACACCCAGGAGACAGTGAAGGAGAGAGATCCACTCCTACCTCTTATCTTCCTAACACAGGTTATTTTCCTCACTAAGCAAGCCTCCAGTGTCTGACATGCATCTCTGGGATATATCACAAGACAAGCAGATCTATTTCATGGCCAACACTTTCTTTATCACTTCTGCTGCCATACTTTGGAAATAAAATTATTTGATAATGTGCTGATGCTTTGGTCAATGCACTTTTTGCATCTGTTAGTACAATTTTTAGAAACCAAACTGACCTCAGAGACTAAAATCTTTATAATTGAGAAGATACTGGAAATGATAAACGATAGAGCTGCTGGATGACTATTCTTTGAGTAGAAATTCCCAACTAGACAGAAAACCTTTTCTAGGCGTAACACATAAGACACAAGGATGGAGCTCTGGGATAAAAGAAGTGTATTTCCTACACCCAGGAACCTAACAAGTCTGGACTACAACAGCTAAAATATTACATCACAGCCAGGAAAGGAATTCTAGTAAGGAACTGAATTGCCTCATTTTCATTCAGATAAATTAATAGCCTTTATAAACTGAAAGAAATTGCTAAAAAGGAGGTTCTGATTCACACATCCAAGTTTCTAGATAGCACTACTTCCACTTTTTCTTTACTAGACAGTGTCAAGCTCTCCACAAGGCATTCAAAACTAATGACAATTCACTGTTGCAAATCAATCTCTCTAAGCAGAGAACCTATTGCTTCCGACAATGGCATTCAGCTCACTAAGACCTTTGCCAGGCAGGGATTTGAAAACCAAGGTGTGGCAGGTCTCTTCCAAACCGTTTAATGCCTGTCTGTCCAACATCTTTCTTTTATTTTAGAATGGATCTAAGAGGCAGCAGGAGCCTGTCAGTAAATGAACACTTGTCCCAAATGAGTGGCCTGGCTGCTTAAACACCATCAAAGGTATTGGCAAAGCAGGATATAATAAGAATCTGTGAAAATATGACTTTACAGAGTTCAATGGCAAGGTTCACTGTATTACTTACTACACATATTAAAGCATACCAAAAAAAGTAATATTTCTGTGTCTACTTTCATTACATCCTACCATTTATTAAAGTGACTAGAGCAACTTAGCAGGCCTTTTTCTGTCTCACCCAAACAATAGGAATTCTCTCACATCACAAATTCGCAGTACTGAAGATAAGGAAAAGTGCCAAGTTTGGAGTTTTCCACTTGTACTGATGAATATTCTGAGCACTTTTAAGTGCTTAAACTGCTGAGATAAATGTTTTGGAATCTATTTCTATAAATTATAGCTTAATTAGATCAAAAGAAGAAATCCATAATTTCAAAGGATAAAGCCTGAATCTAGCTAGAAGTGTGATCAGGTATCAACATACAGCAGCTTAAAACAAGTTACGCAAGCTGACCTTAATATGTGTGACTATCAGGTTTCCAATGTAGAAATATGTATTTTTCCAATACACTTTCCTGAGCAGAAATCATGTCATTTATATGCAAATCAGACTATATTCTGCAGCTGATTCTTCTGTGCTGAAGCCATGGGAATTATTTGCACTTAATAAAGCCTCATAAATAGGTTTTGCCTCTAAGTGGGTGGGGGAACAGCAAATATATCATAGCTATTTACAGTTACAAGCGTCTTTTTATTTTGGAAGTTATATGCATCCTTTAATAGAAAGTTTCACAGTTACAAAAGAAACATTGTTTCTTTTATATAAACAAAATACCCTTACAGCCTTCAAAACAAAATGTTTTGCCTTTTTCCCTATGCTCAGCTATCTAAAATGTACAAATTGCCATCTAGCATCAGTCAAAAAGAGAGTTTGTTTGACATGCTAGTTCCATGCAGTATATGTTAAATACAGAAAGAAATTACTTGTTATTATATCTAGGCACTTTTATTATATTTGAAAGGATATATACCTTCTTTATATGAAGTATGTCCACCCAGTACCATCTATGGCATTTCTGCAAAACATGTTAACATTTTCACACACCACCAATTAGATGTGCCCCTCACATCCTGGCACATGGAAATCATCCATTTAAAAAGCACAAGAGGACAGACTCAGGATCAAAGTACATTTCCCAAAGTGTAGCAAAAGTGTAGTGTTTCAGTGTGGTAGATAGCATACTAAAGCCAGTTGGGAAACAACTCTCCCTAACTGGTATAAATGGTCTGGACTGGGCCTCTTGTTAAGGGCAGGACATGCAGGGCAGGACTGCAAGTTAACAGCAGCACAGCTTTTCCAGTCACTTCACAACCAGAGGGAAGAGCAACAGTGATCAGCATTGCCTAGCCATAGACAGGTGACAAAAGGGCCTCAAGGGCCTCTATTGCTTACAGAGGTGCAGTCCTTACTCCAGCCCATTCCATCTGAAACCCCTGTCCATGGCACATGGAGACCAGGAGTTACAATACTGGGAGAAAAGTGAAGGCTTAAACTGATACAGTTTAATGTCACACAGATTTCAAGAACAAATACAGAAGCATGGCTTAGCCAGATTGGCCCTTATCTCAGCTGAACAGTGGCAGCCAATAAACACCTGCCCTTTTTCTATCTGATTGTTTTCAGTCAAGCTGAACTTCATCGCTGAAAACACCGTATGTGTCTTAGTTAATTCTCATGGAAGTCTTCCAAAATTTCAATGTGTTATTAGCCCTCTGCAGGAATTTTACCCTGATTAGTACCTTCTTTTCTATTTCCTTGTTAAGCAAAGGAGCTTGGAAAAAAACCCAGGCATTCACGGATCTCATTTCAGAGATATAATTAAAGATTCTGGCAGTAAAACAATGTGATCCAGCTCTTTTGCTCATCTACATAAAATGCAGAAGGGGTGACATAAAGAGCTAATTCAAGACACTCTTTCAGAAGAGGTACCACTGATACTGTCATAGTGATGCATTAGAGTGGTATCAATTGTGCTCTGCAAAATGACTTATTTTAACTATTTTGTGCATATTGGTTTCATATGGTGACTTCTGTTCATTCTTTATCATTATTCTGACTGCCTTTAAGAGCACCAACTTTTATACCTCACATAACTATTCTGTGAAGGTATATCTAAGTAAAAATACACCCAAATAACCCGAGTCCGACTTGCCACAACTGCTCTTATTTTAACAATTACTGTAATGTTTAACTCATGAAAATTTTCAAATAAATTAATAAAGTCTATGTAATTAAAATGTGCACAGAACATGCTCCATACAATGAAAATTATGTCACAATATATTTACAGTAGTCTGTATGCTATAAACTTACCTTATACACAAATGTGTCTGGCAACATGTTTAAACACTATACTTATTTTCCCACTATTTTTTAAGATTATGGGTTTTGAGTGCATATTGCATTTTCTTCAGGCACAGATATGGTTGACCTCAGTTTATATTTTGAAATCAATATGTGTGATAGGACAAGGAAGCATATAAGGAAGTTGAAGTTAAATTAAAAGCAGGTATAAGCATGTATTTTATTATGGAGAATCACACAAGTAAGATAGTAAAATCTGACTTCTTGTCACATTGAATTTTCTTTCACTACTCCATTATAGGAAACAGTATTTTTTATAATGTAAATTTTGTAGAATCATCCCCAGACTAAAGTCTGTGGCATCCTGCTGTATCCCCAAAGAATTACTTACACAATCCCATTGATTGAAACTCAAGCCACTCATTTAATGTTACAACTCTATGTAGAATTAAAAATAAGGATCAGTTTAGACTCTAAAAATGTTTTTAGTTACTTTAGTCTATACTTTACTCATTGTTAATAGCTTAGTGAAATTTTCTGATGATATCCTGTTGAATTTATTTATTCTCTTTTAGCGTTTGGTCAGCACCTGAAATAAAGCACAGCCATATTTTGGCGTTTTATTCACCTCAGGAAAGTTAGATCCTTAGATGGATAAAGGAACTCAGGTGTCTCATGTGCACAAGAAATGCAATTCAGTGAGCCTGTCTGTGAAATGACAGCATACCAGCTTCTCCATGTCACTCTCATCACAGGTAATTTGGGGAGTTCCACCAGAAAGCAATTCAGCCCACTTACAATCTGAAATATTTTCTGACAGTGTTTGCCTCTTTCTGGTGACTAGACAGGGAGTCCAGGTGAACTAGGTTTATCACTGAATGTGATTCAATTAAACAACGGAAATTACAGCTCTCCATAGCTATGTCAACACTTACCTTCTGGGGCATGACCTGGGATTTTTGTCCCCTGGTCATTTATATGAAGCATCTTTTGAGAAACACCACTGTATCTGCCTGGGAGCCATCTGTTTTCCATGGAAATCAGAAGATGGTGATGGGCAGGAGATAAACTCTGCATTCCTAAATCTTACCCTGACACAGAACTGTAATGTGTACATGACTAGGACTGCTGGGTTAAATGTAGCAGTAGTATAGCAATTCTGAGTTACATCAGCTTGGAAGATTAATTAAAAAAAATAATCATACAGAAAGAGATGACATACTAATAACTTTCAGATGTAATAAAATACTTGAGGTGTAGAAAAGTGAGTTATAAGCTTGGGCCTGCTGGCATTTGCATAGTCAAAAACATATTGAGGGATGAGTATTGAGACTGCTTATGCTAGGCCATTCTTTCATGCAGAGAAAGGGTTATATCAAGTCAAAAGCATAAGGAAACACTGGAGTCAAGAAAAATGTTATCAGCTGAGAAAATTACAACCTGATAGTGCAGCAAAACGTGGCTGCATTTGTTTGCACCACAAACAATGTTGCAAGAACAGACAGCTAATGTTCCACATGTGATTGTAACATTTTAATTCCTCACATTTTGAATAATTAACAGTAAAAATTAACATTATCTTGGATTTTAGGCAGTATCATGTATTCTACTAACTGTTGAACTTGCAAGGTCTACTGTTCAAACACTAAAGCCACAAGAAGATATCCAAATCCAATGCCTGGTGCCTAAATCTGTATTAGGACACATGAATGTCCATTTTATGACCTTGGGTATGAAAGTGAACAGCCAACAGAGTTCTAGAATATTTTTACAGACATTTAACAACTGGTTTGCTGAGAATCTGGAAACATATCTGCTTAAGTTGCACTTTTCTATTAAAACATTCATAGCACTGTCAAAAGGAATATCTAGAATCTAGAATAATTTACCATTCTATTACTTCTATTTATAAATCTAATTATTTCACAGAATCAGCACTATGAAAAATTCAGCTTCAGAGAAATTTAAACAAAAACCCAAAAAACATTATGAAATTTCCAAGGAAAGAGTCTTTCATTCACTTAAAGATTACTTGAGAAGCAGGACATGTTACTACAAACAGATTACTACAAATCCCTTACTTTCCCTTAGGGGGTTTTCTCTTATCTGTAAAAGCACCCTCAGTTTCTGAACTATTCTCCTTTGACATATTTCAATATTTTTCTTTATAATCCTGAAAACAGCATGGTCAACAAAAAAATACTTAAGTACTTATCAAAACAAGATATTATTTCTTATCGTCTATAAATTCTATAAATTAGACATCAGTTTTATTATTATATACTCTATGCAGCAATCCACCTATTGATAAATAGGTATACAACAGAAATCAAATTCTCTTAACTGAAGCCTTCACCGTAAAATTGACTGTAAGTTTTTTCCCCAGTGCTTACAATGTATTTTGTGTACAAGTTTTACAAAATACCATCAAATATTCCAAGAAAGGGCTTGACATCATTGATTTCATCATCAAGAAGATATCTAAAGAAGATTAAGCAAACAAACAAACAAATTAGGTATAGCACATCAAAACCTATGAAATCAGGAACACTATATAGAGTCAAGAGAAACCAAGACAAGCAAAATAATTTTAAGTAATTTCTCTTTTAAGAACAGCTAATTGTTATTATTATTGTGAAAACGAAACTTTTTAACAATGATTATTTGAAACTAACACATTGCCTAAAGGTCTGTGTTCCATTAAGAACTAAGCACTGCAACACTGAGGAAACAGAAAAATATTTGTAAGTTTTTATTACCTAGGATCTACTTCTTTTTCCTGTTCTTTCGTGAAAATAAAAAAATCTTCCTTCCTAGTGAATTTAGAAGAGTCTGAGATTATTTCTGGGATGGAAGAACACTGTACATTTTTTGGCTCTTGAGAAGGACTTGAATGCTTTTTTTCTTGAAAACTGAACTGCAACATAAAAGTTAAAAAGTATTTATGGTTAAACCAACTAACGGAAAGAGAAACTGACAAATTGTTATAGAATGTAGTACTGGTATTTAATTGATATTATGGTGTTTGACAAGGAACAAGCACGTGATGAATCTATATACTGGATGGAAAAACTATCAAATTGAGTAAACAGTTTTGAGATCATGCTATATAAAGTAAATTCATGTCCTATTTCTTTGTATCAGGAATATCCCAATGAACACAGAATTCATGCAGGTTTGGACAACACAGAGAGGTTCAGAAATTCAGGATGTCCTAATTGATTCCTAAGTCAGAAGATATGGCAAATATATTTACACAGTAAATACTCTAATTATAGAAAATTCTGTTATCAATATATTTTTACTCACCAAAGTTATATTTCTATTCTGTACAGATAAATTCACTTTTGATGTGCTATTGACCACAGAAACATCTGAGTTCTGAATACTGGTCTCATCCTGTACTGTGCATAAACTGAAAATACCAAGTTGAATAATTTCAGTATTTTTACAGGAGTGCAATAGTATTTGCTTTTCAGTTCAGGATTTTCTACTTATTTCCCTGCACACTTAAATAAAAACAACATTAAAATCCATCAACAATTCATACCTTTTAAACACTGACATTTCATTCACTTTTATGAGTGAACAACCTTCTATATATTTAATTATACAGATACATGTGAAATACAGACAGTATTTTAAACTGAATAAAATAGTAGTAAATTATATAAGTCTTACTCTTTTGAAATGTTATTTGTAGCTTTGCTTGTTGTATACTGGCAGAGGGGTTGACATTCATCTGGAATTTGAAGGCAGATATTTCCATGTTCCATGAAAGAATGAAAGTTTTAAAAAGAGAGTTGAGAAGCAGCCACAACCTCTTCTAAATATTTCACATGATATGATAAATAATACTTTGAAAATTATTAAGATGTCTTAACACTTGAAATATTTCTTCTCTGGGTTTTGGGCTAATACAAAGATAAGCAGAGATATACAGTCAGTATACATTATGCAACAACAATTATGCAGTTGCAGGCCATCAAAAAATTTTAATTGTGACTTTTTCAACTCTCCCTTCTGTATTAGATTTGTCAGAACATGTGTGACATTCAAGGTAGAATAATAAACCTGGCAGTCAAGTCAATTAACCAAAAATTTCAGGTAGTTCTATTCATTGTATACTGTAATAATTTATTCTCAAATAACAGCCTGTAGAATAATTTGTATGTAGGAAAGAAAAAAGTTTGTTGAAATAACCTTACCTAATTCTCTACTGACAAAATTACTAGCAAATACCAATTTCTCATCATCAATATCATCCCAAATATCATCTCTCAGTTCAAAGTCCACATTCAAAGAACCTGAAAAACAGTATCTGCTTTTATCTGTACAGCAGAAAAACATGAAGGATTAATTTAAAGATCAAAACAGCGAGCATTGTAATTTTAAACATTAGCAATAACTTACTACTCTTTCCACAATTCCAGGATTGCAGTTGTCTCTGAGATACTTCTAAGGTATTAATATTATCTACCCGGTCCACTGAAGGTGATGAAGATGACAGTTTATTGCTAGACCTATTTAAAAAAAAATAAATCAATGACATGTCAGTAAAACAGTTGGAGAAGTTGCAAAATAATTTTATTCAAAAAACAATTCTTAGTAGTACCTTGGCAAGGCTGGCAATAAAGACTTAGGTGTAAAAACAAATTGTTTGAGATCCACATTTTCAGCTTGATTTAACATCTGCACCTAAAGAAAGCAAAGTATTTTAACTTATAAACATATCGAGAACTGTTATTTTTTTAACAAGCTTAATGACATCATTAATATTGTAAGTTAGCATAATATTTAAATGTCATAAAATCTTTCAGGTGTCTGCTTATCTAATGTCCTCAGTTAAAAAGGTTTGAATTAAGTGCTTCTAGTGGAGCACCCTGGCAAAGCCAGACTGGTTGACTCTCATCTGTATTAGCTATAGGCTAACTAATCCTCTATTGCAAACAAACAAGTAAACAAAACTGTGAGATGAAAATAAAACCCTTCAATACCTCAAATGTCATTCTTGCTGCAGAAAGACCTAGTTTAACACTACATTCAGGGGAATAAAGTGCAAGCCATGAAATCTTTCAGAGGTTTAAAACTAATATGGATGGTTTTCTTATAAACAAGTGGATCTACCTGCCAGTGAAAAAAGATCTCTTAGTAGCCTGACTAATAAATACCACAGTTTGTTTCATTCAGGTCATATTTTGCCAAACCAAGCCACAGTGCAGTACCTTCCAGCGATGCCTTTGAACCTCACCAACCACAACCTATCAAATGCCATAAAAGAAAAAACGTAGAGGACATGCACAAAAATGGACCATTGGAAGTGTTCCAAAGAGCAGCAGAACCTCTCAAGGATTCCTGGACCTTTGTACTTCTTTACTTTTTGCACTCTACACAGAAAAGTCAAACTTGAATGTTCATATTTAGTGATAAAATTCCCTCTGCAAACAATGCCTACGAATACGTAACAGATTAAAATAAACCTATGCAATGGCTAACTGCATTCAAATGAACCTTTAGCCGTTTTACTGGGGGTATCGCTGAAACTGAGTTCCTGCTCCTTAAATCAGCTAAGTACAAAGAAAACTTTGTGTCTCCATTCATCTGTGACTTTGGAGGTACGCCAGTTTTACCTGAGAAAATGATGCAAAATAATCTTCAGATTAGTTATAAGGGATAAATCCTAATTATTTTCAAATGACTTTGAAAAACTTTGCCACTAAGCTTAGTATCTTCTATTAAAAGATTCTAAAAGATTTAACATGCTAACTACAAGATTTAACACAGTATTTATATAAAAGTGCAACAAGCTTGAAATTTTCTTAAAATACATCCTAAATCCAAAATATATTAATCATTGTAGTGCTAGTAAAAGTGCTATTGACAAAGCTATTTATAACTGCTTTTATGACTGCATCATAACAACAACTCAGGCCCCATTCTCTTGCTTGTATTGTTTCTGTAATGTAGCCCTTAGTATGACGGGAGCTGTTCTAAATTGCATTTGTCCAAAAGTATCAGAAGTAGTAGATTTAATGAAACTCACAGCAGTCATGCCCACACACATTTTTATTTTTACAGCGGTGGTTGCATTCTCTGTTTCCATATTTCTTGTAAGCAATCTCTTGTTTAGATCTGCCTCCTAGATAAATATAATACAGAGATTCAAACAGTAATATTAGATAGCAAACACCCGTGATTTTTCTTACTTTCAAAATCATCAAAGAATTGCACTGTAGTACTTGACAAGCAGAAGCAGCAGCATTGTATTTTTATTACCTTTGAGAAAGAAACAGCAGGGATAAATAAAGATCTAGCTCCCTACTGAAAACAAAATTCAATTTTCTGTTGACTTTGGTATTAGCCAGATATTGTGATCTGACCATTTACCTGTATCTACTTCTGCTGCCGGCAGGCTTTGGGGTGAGCCATGACATAGATCACATGTAGATTCAGCTGTCAATTTTTGATTTGTAACCACCTTACATCCCGCTGGTTTTGGTGTTAAGTAGAAGGCTGTATATGCTTGCTGTATATCAAGGCCAGCTTGGAAAAAAAAAGACAAAAATATTAAAAACTTGTTTTAAACTGTTTCTATACTGATGCCTTGAAGTGGCTACCTGAAAACAGAGGCTACACAAGATTAAGAGAATAAAGGTGGAATTTATTTGAAGGGCCTTCAAAGGTACTCCTTGGGAGTCCAAAACCTCTGAGGGGCTCCACCCAAGATGGACGTTGGGTCACGGGTTTTTCACACTTTTATAAGTTTGGTCCATTTGCATATCAGGTTTAATTCTCCAATTATATTTTCAGGCAATGATGTAATTACCCCAAGTTTGCTCCCCCCATCAGAGGCTTTAGTTTACATATTTTGGGGCTTGGGACAACAAGGTGTCCTTGAGTTCAGGCACAGAGAGGGTTTGTAACCAGTTCTCTAACCAGCATGAGAGAACAGTAGCTAACAGGCTATATTAAGTTTCAGAGTTATGTATTAAGCAGTACAGGATTTGAAAAATATAAAAGTTAAAACCTAAGGCACCAATACTATTGATTATCTTCAGTTTTCTGAAGTGTTTAAGCAAGTAAATGTTATTCAAAGATCATGGAAATTCAAAATAATTTGCCCTTAAAGCACGCTCTTATACAAACCGATTCTTTAGGATTGAGATTAAAAACCCCAAACATTTTCAGAATTATAGTTGCTAGAAGAACAACAAAATTAGTCCCTTTAACCAAATGTTCTTGTATTGTTTTAAAACTACATTTATCTATGGCTTTGCACTGCTGATAAAATTTCAACTTTTAAATTGCACTACAGTCTGTGTTCAGGAGTATTGGCAGCTCTGTATTGGCAAAGGCATAAAATGAGTATGTTGCTAATACTTCTCAAGTTGAATGCTAATATTCATGAGAGACTGAGAGACACCCTTTGTAAAGAGAGTAATTTTGTCTTTCACTAGGGAAATAAAATTTCCTGGAAAACCAGACAGGCTTTTAAAAAATGTGAGATTTCCTTCAAGTCTGAAATACAAACAAACTTCAAAATAAGTAGAGACTAGGAACTAGTTTAGTCTAATTTCACTGTTACCAGTTTCAGAAAAATTAACTGTTGTGCTGAGTTTTACTGAACTCAGTACAATGTGCAGATAAAAGGACAATTTTCTTAATTTCTGTGTGGTTAGAAAACCCTTCATTTTCCAGAGCCACAGGTCTAGCTATAGAAATATAGATTATTCCAGGCTTGATTATTGTAATAATCTCAATGTTCAATATTTACCATGGACGTATCAACTACACTTCAGTTAATCTAGCACACGGCAATCTTCTTTACTGGTGGGGCATGATGACAGAATTTAATGGAGCCAGTCTATTTTTAAATTGTTTTTCAAAGTTTTGTTTTTCAAGGTTGTAAGGGTCTCTCCTCGTCTGCTACTATAGTTCCAATTGTATGGAAATTGGCACTGAGGGACCAATGTTTAAATCTGCACACAATAAGGCACTACATTTTCAGCTGTAGGAATTTCTTGTTACCAAAGTGGAGATGAATCCATATCCAACAGCTCTTTACTACAATGCAAAATCTAACCATTCACCAAGACAGCTCTGCTCAGCATAAATAACCTATCAGGCTGATAGGTTATCCCTACTGAAAGTTAATTCACTTGAAGGAGCACAAAAGAGAATCCCAATCTGTATCAACAGTGCAAAACTGCTCCTGTCTCCTAGTAACAGTTTTGAAGCTTCCCAGTTCCTTAATGTGGTAGTTAGTGAAATAAACAGATAAGTAATTAGGACAGGTAGTATGCAACCCAGTAAAACACATATAATAGAGTTTTGTTTCCAGACCAGCTCACTTTTTTATATTTTGGCTTAATAGAAAGTGTTTTTATTCAAAATTCTTATGCAGTTGTTTTTTAATTCAAAGAATACCATAACCTACCATAATCAGAACTAATTAAATTTATGCTAATGTCTTCTGATTTAAGAGCTCTTTTCACTTCAATTTTCTTCATCCAATTTCCAGTTTTCAGCAGCACAGAATCCCTGTAATGTAAAGTTTTGTTAGACATGGACAATGAAAACAAGACTGTATACTATGGTATCTGTGACCAAGTGAAAGAGCCTGTATTTGGTCTTAGTTCTTCAGTTTTGCTTGGTAAGTGGCCTAAGAATAACTTTCCAATAATGCATGATGTATGGCCATAAGAGAGCCAGGATCCTGCAGATCAGTTTCAGTTGTGCCAAAAATGCCAGATTTTGGCCAGAATTCTCATGAAGGTCAGGCAGTTGGAAAAGATTTTGTTTCTCTTTTCCCATTTGCTCCAGGCATCTCTTACCCAACTGGAGAATTGAGTTCCATCTCTGAGGGAAAAAACAAATTTTTAAAATATAATTTAAAAAATATAGCTAACAGGAGTAAGTAACAACTGGTGAATCTATATTTTTAATAGGTATTTGACTTGTTTTATATTTATGGGAAAATTATTATGACTTCCATAATATGACATTGATGTTGAACAGATATTTACACGTGCTCTCTGCACTGACAAGCACACTGGCATGTTTTTGGGGTTTCTGGATCTTGTGTAGCATTTTAAATGACAACAGTGACTAGAAAATGCTGTAGGATAAAGAATAATTTTGTACTATTAGACATCAGTAGGAAGTATCACAAAAACTGCAAGTCACAGAACAGATGAAAAGCCAACACCCTAAAAAGATGTGATCTGATCATACATACATAATTTTCTGATTAAAAATGACTTGGTTGTCAGCATCTCCTATGACCAATGTAACATAGTGAAAGTCTGGCGCTGTTCTCTTTGTCTGTAGCTGCTCATAGTTTGTTAATTTGACGGTTACTAAGATTTCAGCCAATGTGTCACTGTACTTTGGAAGCTAGGGAAAATGATACAGAAGATATAACTGCTAAAATATGCAAAGTAAAATATATGCCCTTCCATAAGTTTCTAACTGTTGATACAAGCACAAAAGCTCGACTCAAGCAGTTTGGATTTATGGTACAATTTTTATTTGTTGTTCTGAGACACTATGACACAGTACTAACTTGCCCATAGCTGAATATCCTACGTTTGATTAAGTACTAAGAATCAAAGACAAACGCAAAGAGAAATATCCAAGAACAAGACTTGTTATATAGAAGGTATATTTTGGCATCCCAACACTTGTCTATAACATAATTATAAATTTTAAATCTTTGTTCTGAGAATCGAGCTACTCATCTGGTACAATGTCAAATGAAAAGCTAAACTAGAACTGATTGTTATAACAATAGTATTTCATATTTCTATTGAGTTTTTATCTTCTAATGTGTCTTCATTTCTACCAACTTTAAGGTTACTTTTCAAATTTTGCATTTCAGAAAGGCAGAGTGTCTAAGTAACCCATATAAAGAGAGAAAGCATATCAGAACCTCAAAGCTCTTGATTACACATGGAATTTTACCCTTCCTTGGAAAGGGCACCAGCTAGGTTAATATAATAATTTACTGTTTCTCTGCATTCCTAAGTGTGATGTAGAAAATAAACATGAGTTAATACCATTTCAGTAAGTTTTATTTGGATGTTTTGCTGTCTCTAGGGTTTGTTTATATTCAAGATAGAAGAGACCTCTCAGAACTCACATATAATGCTAGAATGTGAATATACTGGTTTACATCTGTAACATAAAATGCTATCAATGAGAGAGGCCAATATATTATGGGGAATATTTGTTCCACAGCTCTCCTTCAAGATTTAGGAGTTTCATTCTACATACTAAGCTGGAAGGAGGTCACAATATTGTGTGATCTTCTATCGGTGAAGACTCAAAATTTCTTTAAGTCAGTATCTGCCTTTTCATTTAATAATACTAGCATAAAAACATAAAATAAATATAAAAAGAATTTACCTGTTCAATTTCAAGTTCATATTTTGGAAGGTGCAAAACAGACTCTTTTATCTGGTTTCCAAAAGGAGGATGCCTGTTTAAAATCTGCAAAGATGTAAATCCAAGGAATCAAAGTCACCCGAGTAATTATGTTAGCAACAAAAGCCCTTATCACTCTTGGTTCTCTACTGTCAGAGACATCCAGAATAGCAACATTACCAAAACAAAATTCCAATACATTTTCATGTTGCTACTGCTTCTGTTCAGTTAATAGCCAATGAACTACCAAGGACCTCAGAACCCAACTACTCAGGTTTTATATGAGGTGACTCTTCCGAGTTGCACAAGCCTTAACTAAAACAGAAAAAACGACAAAAAAAAAAAAAAAACCACAAAAGGGGCCAGAAATGAGAAATCAAATTTACAAAGTTAAAACAGAAAAATCCAGTAAGACTGATTTCCTTTAGAAGTGTGTTATATCTACTAGAACAGTGGAATTACAGTTTTGGCAGAAAAGAAGCCAAGAGCCAAAGAACCAGTCCTAGGGTAACACCTAACTTTCCTAAAATAAGAAGTGCTTTGTAGATTATTCAGAAGATTTTTATTCTATTCCTATCTCAAAATTGCAATAATGGAAATTTGGGATTCTCATAATTAACATACACTAAGAGACACTGTAAATACATATTCCCTTTTATATTTTTCCAACACTCCTATCAGAGAAGTGCATATTGTCCTTTGTTTCAAACAATGTTAATGATGAAATTCTACATATTTAAGCATCTGCTTTCCACAGCCAGCCAAATCAGTAAAACCATCATTCACATTAAATTTGCTACAACAAAAAATTGTACACATTTTCAAGGAAAACCGCAATAGCTACACAGCCTTTTTAATTCTACTAGTTAAAATTAATAAATTACCTAAACATCTAAATTTTGCTATGATCATATAGCAAATGTATATTAACTATACTGCTTTTACTGGTAACAGTATTAATACTCAATATTTTCCCTATCATATTTATCTATGTACAAAATAGTAAGTTACCAATTCAAGTTCCCTTGCATTTATGTCTTCAATTTTTTTAAACGATGTCAGCCCAGCATTTACCATAGCATTTGACAGTGATACACCTGTGAAAAACATGTATACAAGTTTTATGCTGTTAAAGGGCAATGAATAACCTCAAATTATTCTGAACAACTGCATTATAGCAGGTAAACCCAAAGCATAAATAATTTTATATTATATTTGATGCAGTTTTCTGCCCAGCAAATCACTAAATTTATTTTCATTTGATTAAATATTTTAATATTATTAAATTTCTCCATTACTAAAGAGAAGAAAAACCACAACACAAACCAAACATGAAAATATTCAGTATTTCAATGCTGACAACTTTAAAATTTTCTACAGTAAAACGAATTTTAAATCACTTTCTACAAGAGTCAAAAAATGTGTTCTGTATATAAATGACAAAAAAAAGCATGTCATGCAGTATTCTTTGTCTCAGATTTTTTCCCTATCCAAGAAATTATTTAACTATGTTAAAATCATAAAGATCTCGATGTTTTTGACCAAGCTAATAATGAAATTCACTGAAAAGGAAGTATTTATTATAATCTTCTACAAGTTATTGCAGCTTTAGCAAAAAACTTTCCCATGGCACGTATACCACAAAAGCAGACTGGCAGAAAATTCCACATACACTTTTATTTCTCTTCATGATTCACAGTACTTCCAGTGAGATTTAGAGATATCACAGCATATAGAGATATATGAAAAGGCATTTAACTGACTTGGAACTACAGCCTACTACAATAACTGCAATGATTGTAGGTAAAAAATAGTACCAAATACTTAGAATGAGTATATGGATCCTTCTCACACAGTTCTGCAAAACAGTATAAGAAATCTGAAAATTAAGTGGGAAACCTCTTCAGATACTTTTAGGTTGCTTCTTGAAAGACATTACAGTAATCTTATAAGAAAAGACTTACCTCAACTCAAGAATTTAATAATTTAGAGAAAGAGAAGACCTTTTGTCGTTTTATGTGTATTTGAACATCTTTTGGGTCTGGCTTAGGGAAAGCATCTTTTACCATCTCCCTGCTTCTTTGCAGAAGCTCTACAGTCTGAAGACTGAAAACTCTCACATATCACTTCTGCTGCTAGAGCTGTTACCTCATTTCTTTATAACTGAAGCTGAAGATTAACTCTTTTATCCTAATTCCTAAAATGGCAGAAGGATTTCCACCAGTGAAGAGAATACCAGATATAAATAAGAGTTTTTCTCTTTATTTTCATCTACACTTCTGAGCAAAAAATAAACGTGGGTGGAAATGAAATTGAACAAGCAGTAAATGTCATAAATCCTGTATGGCAACTGATCATTATCCTGTCTGTCAGAACAAGCAAACAGAAACCAAACATACCATTCAGCAAAGAGCAAGCATCATTATTGGGCAAGAGTTGTAGAAATGCAGTAAGAAATCAACTGAATCATCAGTCTCAGTAAGGCCAAGTGTCAGTCAAAGAACAGTCACACTTATAATGGAAATATTGATTAATAAGGCTTTTTAAAGGTTCAAAAATAGCATACTGAGATAAGAGTTTAAAAATTAAGGATTTCTGAATATGCTACATGGTATCAGCAAATTTCTATGAATTTAAACAATTCATTTAACTTCACAAAGAAATAGAATAAACTTAGCAGCCATAGACAGAGATTAAGAATCACATCAGACTACAGGAGTCAGTTCAGTGTTTGATTCAGGAAAAGAGTGAACTGTCAGAAGAATGTTCAAAAGAAGCCTGTGAGGGGAACAAATGACACTTTGGAATTAGCAGTTCTTTGTAACATATGCTGCAATAGCTATGACAGCATAAGAAAAAAGCACCCAAAAAAAGGAAAATTGGACAGAGATGTCTGTATATACACCACTTATATTATTAAAAAACTAAATGTGACTTTATTCTACTGAATCGAGTGTACAGGAAAGGATTTGTCTACACTGCAAGTGCCATATTTATTCCACTCATCCTAACTCCACAGAAATGCTGAACATAAGGCAGATTCCTCAGATGACTGTGTCGACATCGGCACAGGTGTGGGATAGTGGAAATGTGTTCCCAGCACTCTGCACTGTGCTGTGCACAGGCTAACAAGCCCTGTCCCTTGCTTTGAATCCGCATGAATGAAGCATTACAGCCTCTGCACTTGAGCAGGCAAGGCTGTAATGCACTGTACCCTATGGACCTTCGGGTTTAGCCATTCTCTAATTTGCAGACTTCTGTACTACACTGTTCAGTGCAGAGCAGATGTGTCTCTAAAGAAGAACTACAGAGAACACTGCGGTGAATTTTGAAAGCAGGAAGGTATGATAAGACCAGACATCAAAGCAGGAAGATACACTACAACCTCAAACAAGTATGACTACATTTTTATAACACAGAGGACTCAAAAATTTCTGAACTCCTTTTCAAATAATTATGACAAGCCTGTACTTCCAGCCAGAAGTTCATTCAATAACAGGATACAGTGAAACGAAGATGATCATTAGAAACTTTTGATCATTATGTGTGTAAGAACCTCATGCACAATAAATTTGTTTCTATTGCATGATTCCTATCCTTTCCAATGTGAATTAAAAGGGTTTCATGCATACAAGAGGACCTACAGTAACAGCTTCTTGGAAAGGAAGGCATAGCCTAGTCAGGGACACGCAATCACATCAATGTGGAATATGCCTGGGATACTGAGAGGAACTTTAAGGAATAAGAAGAATTCTGAAATACTTTGAAAGCCTGAAGAAAATTACTAAACAGCTTACTTCTGTTATGGCAGATTCTTTTGACAACTGTGGTACTCAGTTGTGGCAAATAAGTAATTAGAAGACTAATTCAATTATGTAAGCAGACACCACAGAAATTAGCAGGCTAATTATGAGGTTTGATTCTCTGTCAAGATTACACTTTTATAATTTCTAACTAGTACCTACCAATTTTTTCCAATTGTTTAGACACATGAAGTGAATTCTCCCAAAGTCTGCACCTGAAACACTTTGCTAAAATCAAAGAGTTTAATAAAGCAGAAAAGTTGTTCTTAGACGATGCCAGAAAGTCAGATAACCCTGTAAAAAGAAGATCGACTTATATTAATAAACTAAAATGTAGCTTATTAGTATATGTACCAAAAAAAAGGATTGAATTTTACCGTACATCTAGTAACTCTTAAGCCATTTCTAAATATTCTGCCAGTATCTTGAGTCAAAGTGAAGTCTTGAATAGGAATACATCCCAGCTGAGCCTGAATGAGACTGGAAAAGGAATGGGTGTGATATATAAGCTATACTGTAAACAAAGAAAACATAAAAATTTTTAATGGGGATTTAATGGGTTTCTATTAAATTCAGAATAGAAACAACAAAATACAAGATCTGGTCCTCTGCAAAATGACAAAAAATTTAGCAGGGACTTCAACAGCTATAAAATGACAGTTTTTCAATAAAAAATAAAAACGCAATATAATATTTACCAGTTTACTTTCATTTCTCTTGTTTTTATCTTCCCCTCCATGGGAAACCTATGCATGAAAACATACATATTTTCTACAATTAATTTTATTTATTGTTAAAAAGGTACTCTCAATTTTCAATGCATTTTTTTAATACCTGATAGTTATTTTGTCTTTGTCTTTATTCAAAGTGTTCAATATTTTCTTTTCATTTATTCTTAACTTCACATCCACAAATTCTGTGCAGTTGGAGATCATTGTAATCTGTAATAATCAAAGATTTTTAGTAATTGTTTTAATTTGCCATTTTTTCTATCACTTCTTCTAACTTTTTTTTTAAAAAGAACGCTTTAAAAAAATTTTATTGTCTCAACACTATGACCATGAAGACACAATCAATCAGTTCTTTTTAATAGTGACCAACTAACTTTCCTCTTCCTATAAAGGCTATTACATAATCAAAGGAGAAAATTTTTCTATCAGCTTTTAGATTACTATTTCAGTTGAGGTTATCTAAAATCAACCACACACACTGCTAACACTTTATACAAGGCAAATATAAACAACTTTTGCTATCTGTTATATATATCACCTTGCTTCCTTCACACTTTATTAACAAAGACAGTCACAGGAGAACAGGTGTTCCATTTTTTCATGGCAAATCTGTTCTACCACAGTATTTGCTTGAAAACAGAATGTCTTGTGATTCAGATAACTTGTTATCTGAAAGAGGAAAGTTGCTTAAAACAGAAAGGTAATTCCCTTAAAAATAAAACCGGCTCTTGATGCAGCTGGTTTTTGCAACAAAAAAACCTACTAAACCACATGTTTAATACATAAACAGAACAGCTTCAGCAACTTTGCATCTTCATCAGCAAGGTCAGTGAGGAGAGAAAGAGTTGGAAATCAAAAGATCTCAAGTACAAAGCCTCAAAAATACTCCGAATAGAATTTAATTAAATGTATTCTTTAAAGCTTATATAAACAAAGCCTGAGATCTTTAAAATAAGTAACACCTTATGCTTCTTTTCTTAGACTGTTTAAAAACAATTGAACATATCTAATTTTTTTAAAAAAATTCAAATTACCAATTCATTTAGTGTCTCAGTTCCCTTAATTGTGAAAAACTGCTTCACTGTATCAAATGCAATATAATACCACGCCATTAATCTTCCAGTCTCTGTAAAAGAAGAATATACCTTAAAAAATAAATATGCCAAGCATATTTCAGTGGGTTGGAGTTTTTTAAGCCACAAAATTAATTTATTTTCTTATTACAGGCCTCTGTGAGATTTACCACCACTACTCATGGTATGTTGGTATGGTCAGTATGTTATTGCCCCCAGCTGTCTGATGGACATTACTGACCCGATCACGGAGTGGCAGAAAAAAACACGTCCCAGTTACAGTTCTCTCCAATGGAGATTAAGTCACACTAACATACCAGGCAGGGAACTGTGGTTGCTAAGAAGCCAACCACCTTTAGCAGAGGACTGTAGAGAAGAGCAGGTATTGATAAAACCTGTCCTTCATTGCACTGTGCCAGAACCAATTATCCTGTCACAATGTTCTGCAATCTTCTCCTAATCTGCAACAAATTTTCAGAAACAACAAGAGAAGATCTATTCATGAAACAAGATTAAGAGAATGAATGTCCATGACCTGGTCAAGAAACTTGTCCATATATTCTACTCAAACAATCCCTCAGATTCTCCTCTCTACTACATTTATGTACTCCTAATGGGTCACAAGGATAGCTGAGACCCTTTGTAGTTCACTACTATCTCTACATCACTTCTGAAAATTAGTTTATTTGAAACAAGTGTTACCTGTTGGTTTGAAATTATTTGCTTCATCCATCCTGATCAAATCAAAAGATGATAAATCATTTAAGTTCTTCAGACACAGTTCTGTCAAGAATTTGAAAAATAGATGTTTTCTGCATGTACTAAAAATACCTTATCTATGTACGAACTAGAAACATCATCATCAAATTGCAGTGACTGTATACCCAAGTAATTCCACTGAACTCAATTAAAGGTTTTAGAACATGAGCCTGCTTCTATTAAAGTTGGTGGTTAACTTCTGCCTAGGGGAACTCACTCAAAGATAACTGATACAGAACAAGCCAACTCTTTTTCAGTAAGGCAGAAACTGCAAAGGAAAAGAAATTAGATGCTGGAATGTAGGCTGCCATATTCAATACTGAATGACAGATGAGAGAGCCCACAGCATTTACACAAAAGATTTCTGCTACAGCTTTAACACCTAAATGGTTCAAATTTCAAATATCCACAAGTATTTATGAATCCTTCATTAGAAATTTTCATACTGCATCAGGTGCATTTGTATTTATTGCACTAAACCTGTTGTGTCAGGTATCTGCATAAGAATGACCTAAGTGCTTTTGTTCTCTCTTTTTCAAGACCAAGGCAATATTCAGAATTTAAAAGTCAGTCAGAACAGCACTCAAAGCAATTGTTCCCTTAGCAACCACAAAGCATTCACATTACACATGAAATGTATGAAAACATAACTAACTATACACATTACTACAAAATACTTCATGTTGCACAGAAGAGGAGCTAGTTCCTTCAAGAACTTTTAAAAAGAGGCTGTTTTTAACATCAGAACTTCAAGGAAATATAATCCATACTGAAAAAGCATTAATTGAATTCTTCTAGCATTATCTGTACAGGTGATTTTAAACCATGCTTTCTCCCCTAAAGGCTTATTTAGCTAGTACCATGCTTCATTCCCTCTATTCCTTTCAACCTACATGGCAAGAATAGGAAAGTCCTGATGTTAAAGATAGGAAAAGATAAAAAACTACTGAAGGAGGCAAATTTTCTTACTGAAAAAACTCCTTTTTTCACTGTCTCCAAGTCAGAGTCAAGGTCTCTCATATTTGGAGACTTCAAGTGGTAGCAAATATACTGCTGTGCTCCTGAAGACAGGCCCTTGAAACCCTTACACAATGAACAGCCGCAGAATCATTCCATCAAGCCCAAAATCAATGACAAATTTTTCCTACACAATTATGAAAAAGATGTAAATATGTGTAAGTGGAGTCCAAGTACAAGCTCTACAAATTTCTGGACATGTATCTGTCCATGTTTTCATGTACCAGGTCCTCCTCCAGATATTTTAGCTCCAAATGGTCAGGTTATGATGGACATGAGGACTTTCACTGAAGAGAGAAAACTGTATTTGTAGATTTGCAGAACTCAATAGCAAGTACTCTTTTATTAATATACTAATTTTTTATCTACCAGAAAACTCACATTAAAATAAATTAACAAAACAAAACCACCTGAAGAGTTATATGCTATTTCTGTATTTAAAGTTGAGAGGCACCAATTCCTGAACTATTTTGTCAGCTGTATGTTGTCTAATGGAATTGCAAATAGCTAAAATGAGGTATTTAAAAGAAAAAGTCAATAACTGGGTTTTACTCAAGTCTTAGCAAAAAAAGCCTCTTAAAATCATGCAATTTTAAACTGTTTCTGGACAAGGCAAAGATGTTTACATTTTATATCCTTTGTTTTTAAGGCTAAATTTATGACGGGAAGATGACAATTTCTGAAAAAGCCTTTTTTTGAAAGTATAGTAACAGAAATTAATGAAAGCAAGTGAGATCAATCAAAGGAAAATTAGAAAGAATGACAAACAATCAAAGTGTTCTGCTCCACATTTCTGAGCATGTATATGGAGATGAGGTAGGTAAAGGTATTTAATTATTTTCCTCTATGCAAGGAAAACTTTTCTACCAGTTAAAATGAACTGAAAGTATTTCAAAAATATTAGTAACAATATAAAATTAATAACACATCATAGTATATTACATTTGTTCTGCAAAAGGATCTATTTAAATTAATGGACATAGATAATAAATATGGGTGAACCTGCCCTAAATTGTACTATTTTACTGAAAAAGCTAAAAAGCCACTTACCTTGTAATTTTGCTTCAATTCCAATTTTATCTAATCCAGATGAAAAACCTTCATGGCAAAAACAAAAGTTGTTTTAACCTAATACTATTATACATTTCCTCGTCAATGTCATTACCCATCAAAACCGATTTGCTGATTTTTAGGAGCCAGACAAATACACCAAAGTGAAAAATGTGGGAATATTTATTATACTGCAAACAAGTCAGAAGTCTTACAGGGTGTAACTATCTAAGTATCAGTAAGAGGCTGTTAGAACAGATGTGCAAAGGTAAAAGCTGCAGACATTCCCCCATGTAAAACATCAGAGTCCTAAAAGTTGCAGAAATGTTAATAGGAACTTCACAAGTACAGTTTTCCTATTTTAGAATATAGGAGGCCACCTAAATTGTAGCATCCACTCAAGTATTAGATGTACTATGTCCTAGTCCCAGCTATAAATCCTTATAAAAAATTGTCTCCAGCAAGTGCCCAATGATTTAAAAATCAGGTGTAGAGCAAATGGGCAGGAACAAAGATATGGTCAGGGCTGGGGACTGAGATCATGTTCTGTACAAGACAAATTGAAGACACTGGAATTAAGATAATTGAAATTTTATTCTAGAAAAAACTATGAAATACTAGACTATTTTTTTTCTTAGCAGATTACATATTCAGCAGGGAAAAATACATTATGGCTTGACACTGCATTAATACATGGTCCAGCATATTAAGATCAAAAGAAATACATTATGAAGCTGTAAATGGCTTCTTCATAGTTTTTAAATGTTATACCGTGCTGAAATTCCCACTACTTATGTTAAAGAACAAAATGTTACAGGCCACATTGCACATCTTGTTTTCATCATTTTATGAAATAATAGTTCATAAAAAAATGATAGAAACAAATAATATGGATCTAACACATCCTAGTGTCATAATTAGCTCAATTAAAAAAATAAAGACAAACCATAATGAGTTGGATTTTTTAAGGCTCTAATGTACAAGAATGTTGATCGTATCCATTCCAAAGCTACACTGACATCCGTGACAGTATGTAGCACTATTTCTGCATTTAAGTGTTCAACAAGGTGCCTGTGCAAGCTAGTGCAAAAAAAAACAAGTTAAGGACATTTAACAATTAGCAATACAGAAAGTGCTAAAACTATTTTTTGGGAAGAAACAAAACCAAACAAAACCAAACCCCTCCCCCCAAAACACAACTGTTCACCATAATCAGTGAAAATGATGGAAAACAGTAAAGATTATGTAAATAAACAAAAATGTAATTTTTTTCATTATGGCATAAAGTCCAGCAAGCAAAAATAAACTGTTAACTATGAAGTTTCACATTTATTAAAAAACAAAGTTACATACATTTAAAAATTACAGCACAAATATTCTGTGCTGTTGATATTCTACATATATTTGAAAAATTAAATGTTAACAAAATAACATGAGTAAAATTTCCTATTTTACCCTTTAATGTCTTAACTTTCCTACATATTTCTCTTGATAATCTGTTAACAGCAAATATAGGTCTAGTATTTTCCAGACTCTGTCGTCTAGAAATTCAGAGGCATGGTCTGCGTTCAATTCCTGTTTTTTGTCTTTGCAATACATACTATTTCAGTTTCTTCAGTTTTCCAGCAGGAATCTAAAACTATATACTTTTTTTTGAGCTTAAAATGTTCTAAACATTCTTTTGGCTGGTAAAAGTTAGAGACCATTAGCTCCTGAATAGCTTAGTTTTATTTTCCTTAATTCTTTCTTGATTTCTTCTACATAGACCAAAGAAACACCCCAAAACCCACCTGAAAAAACCCCATTCTGTAGAAACTATGAAGCTTTGGTACTATCTACAGAGTCTTATAAAAAAATACTCAGTTACCTGCTCTCTATTATATCAGAACCATTTAACATCTGTATATATCTCTCCCTGGTACTGCAACGAGTCATAATAACTGCTGTAGCTGTAGTGTCAAACTGAAAAATAAAACCCCATATAAAAGCTGCCTTCTAGTTCTTAGAAAAAAATCCAGGTGAATATGCATCACATAACTGTTGAATCCATTAAAACACTTTTCTTAAAATCCTGTCTAAAATGGCTATCATGTGCCAGCTTCCTACTTTCTCTCTAATGCCCATTCACTATGTAACCCAAGTGTAATCTTCAGATCTTTTTCCACTGCAAGGTGAAGCAGTAATTTTTGACGGACAATACAAAAGCAAACAGATTTCTTTCTCAACAGAAAAGTTACCTAGGAGTAATTTAAGTATTAATAACCCTTTAAAAATCAAATGTTGCAGTAAAATTCCTGGCATTGTACTTTTTTTGACAAAAATAGTTTCTACTAATCTGCCTATAGATAGCATCAATACAATAAAACATTCACTTACCTGAGGCCTTCCAGCTCTCCCAATCATTTGCAGAATATCAGTTTCACTGTATTCTTGAAACACTCCTCCAACATAATGCATTGTGGATTTTATAACCACCAGGTGTGCAGGTAGATTGACTCCCATAGCTAAGGTGCTAGTAGTAACTACATCAGATCAAAGTATATGAACACCATGAAAGTGTCTGGCAGACATTAAACAAGCAGCAAATAGGTGACTTAACTCTTGATGCCTAAGAGTGCTTAGTTTCTAGTGGAATCAGTGGGCATTCTGCACCACAAAGAATTTGATGTAGATTACAGGTACTTGCACAACAATTTCTGTGTATCTGATCATCAGCATTCATTTGTTTTCAAGTTCTTTAACAAATTACATCCCAGATACTTTTATTTAAACATTCCTTTATATTTGGAAATAATCCAGAATCTGATCCAGGTTCAATATAACAGAGACACAATGAAGAAACATTACTCTTATTTCTTCAAGGGTATGTATTTGAATACAGCCATGACTACATCTTGCTTAGTAGTGGTCAATATCTTTAAGATATCATTTTTTAAGTCATCAGTCATTAGCATTGATTATATCCATGGTACCAAACCAGAATCACCACCAATACTATCACAACACTTTTCCAATACACACTCTCACATGGAAAACATCCATCAAGTGTGTGGCAAGTTATCTTACACTCATGTTGTCTAATTCACTTTCTCTAAAGAATATATGGGATGGCAAGAATTCAACACAGAAAGCCAGTCATATGGGCCAACTGATATTACCATTCTGCTAGGAAAATGAAAGATTAATGAAATTTCCAATTATTTTTAAAATTAAATTAAAATTAGTAATTTTATTATTTTTTCATATGACCGCTGTAACAGGAAAGAAAAAAAAATCCATGAATCTTTTAGTGTTGTACATGAACCACACAGACAATTCCCCATAGAGTCTGGACCTTTTTTTACAGAAAAAGAAAAGCCGGATGAGATGAGATAATCACATCTCAGATCCCTTCTCATTTCACGTAACAACAGATGAAATATTTCTTAGGGACCTCCCCATCAGTCACAACACCTTGCATGGGAGTTTGAAAATAGTATCCTGCCCACCTAAGACACATAAATGTAGAAGATTACCTTCAGGGAAGCCACAGTTGCAAAGGACACAACACCTCAGGAACTCAAAGGAAAGCCATACTAGCACAGAGCTCTACCTCAATGGGAGGGCTCAATGGTAGGAAAAGCAAACGGACATGGCCAGACCTACATGGACATATGAGGGGGATGACCTCCATGTAGGGTGAAATTAAGTTCTCTGGTCTTTAGTAACAGTGCACACGCAGACTCACAGAGTGAAAGTGCATGTGAAACACAAAAACACCTTTACCTGGATTTCACAAATTCCAAAGGTTAAGCAAACTATAGAACCATAAAATACTACCACTTCCGAACTGCAATCTTCTCAGGGTACATAAATGACATTTTGGCTTTCAAAGTTAAATTTACTTACAAAGTACTGGCAAGTCTCCTACAGTAAAAGCTCCTTCAATTATTTTTCTGTCTGACATCTCCATACCCGCATGATGATAAGCCACGCCATACGTTAAAAGGTCTGATAATGAAATAATTATATATATATCATTTAACTAAGTTTTCTCAAGCAACTATTCAATCACAGAGCAGAGAAGTACTAGGTTATATTTACCTCTCAGTTTGGAGTCTTTCAATGAATTTGCAAACCTCTGTAATCTATGCAACACACACAAACAAAAAAATAAAATTAAAAAATATACATTCTTTGGATATTTTCAACCACCACCTTTCTCATCTTCACAGAGGGAACAGACTGACTCCCTGGGGCAGCTGTTGTCGCCTTTCAAGCCTGGTCATCTTTCCAAGTCACAATCTACAATCCTTATGTGTTGTTCACATAAGGCAAATAAGATCATATTTGAGTTCCAAAGTCAGGAGGTAGCTTCTGCAGCTGCCATGACTAGGCAACCCTGAAGTAAATAATAATTAATACGGCTGTACTTATTAACAGTATCTGATAAAGCAAAGACATCTTACGGCTTAAAACACTAGTAAAATCACATCCAATTCAACTATTCATATGCTTAACCTTTGCTCTACAAGGCCTTAGAGGTCTGTAAGAATTAGCATTTTCATGTTTAGAAAGCAGCTTTGAGAAACAACTTAATGTTTATGAAAAGTATCCTAAAACTCTGAGAAGCAAATAAAACTTCCCAAGAAGAGTGCCAATTTAGCAAAAAGAATGTCAACTGTGATGATTTTCTTGCACGCTCCTCTGCTAGAAACTGTATTGGCTCAACAGCTTTCTTCACAGATATCACAGGTTTACTAAAATGTACAAACACTTATTTCCAATTTAAATAGAAAAATACCTTTGTTTCTGTTCTATACTCAGTAGAAATTTAGCATCTTTTGCAAGAACAGAAGCAGCCTGCTGTACTCCTTTTCTTGTGGCACAAAACTATAAACAAAAGATATTTTTTTGAATCAACACTTTCAAGAAAGAAACTATTTCAAACATGATAAAAAAAAGCTGTTGTACCACAAGTGCTGGTTTTTGTTCCGAGTATGTTTGTATAATGCTAGCTATCTTGTAGTTAAGAGTTAAGTCAAATTTGAATTCTGTCTGATTGTCACTGCAAGGAAAACCAAGAACAACTTTGCGTAGCTTCACTGGTCGTTGATCTTCATCTATTTTCAGGCATACAGCAGGCATCTTACTATCTGAAAGCCATTCTGCAATCTTTAAAAAAGAAATAGAACAGAAAAGATAAATTTCTTCTTTTAATCATGCTCCTATTCTAATAGCATCACAGAATAATTAACTTAGCTTTTGTTAGGTGTAAACTATTAACACCTTTTTTAAAATCACAGGTGAGGTTCTGCTTTCTACAGGACCAATATAATTTGGACTGAAATCTAAAGTCTGTTGTGATTTGTACGTAAGAGGCAAAAATCACGAACAGAAGTCTAAAACTGAAGCATCTCCATACATGGCTGATAGTTCCATATGGTTGAAGGTAATCCTACATTAGCAGCAGCCTCATAGCTGTCTTCAGCTGACAGCTTAAAAATTACAATTTTGCTATCAATCTAAAATTGTAATTTTATAAAATACAACTCAATTGATCAAAATACAGTTAAAATGTAACTCTTACATCTTGAGTATTTGGGATTGTTGCAGAAACAGCTACAAATCTCAAGGGAGGAAGAGTGTCATGATTCTCTAACAGACGCCAAAGAGAAGACTGAACAGTTTTCATCCGACTGACTACAACTTCCAAAGTTGCGCCACGGCTTTCATCCTTTATAATGTGTACCTATCAGGAATTTTAAAAGACTTGTTAATATTTCTCCAGTTACAATCTGGACATGTGCTAAATATATGTAATATTTTCTAAGCTTCCTTTTATCTTCACAAAAGACAAAACCAATGCATAAACCCTCATTCATCTTCTTACCTCATCAATGAGAAACAGCCGTACAAGCTGGACTATAGAGTTGTCTCTCCACCTCCTAGTCATGCTATCCCACTTTTCCTTGGAGGAAAAAACCAACACATCAAAACAACAACAGAAGCTGAAAGATATTTTAAAGGCTAACATATGCCACAACTATAGTACATGCAGACATGCCCAAACTTTAATAAATCTTTAAACAGAAACAATTAAACAAATTCAAGCTAATGCAAACTATGTTTCATCTGGCACATTATTGTATTACTAACTTTTGTTTATATGAACTGAGAGTATGTACAGCAGTGTGCAAACAAAAGGCTCATAAAACTACTATGTATTACAAAAAAAAGGAGCAGTCTTAGCAGCATACAAATACAAGACTGCTAACGTCTGTTTATTCTAAATTCTTGTAAGAACTCGAATGAAACCTACAGGTGTAGTGATAATAATGTCGGCGTGATGTATTTCAAATAAATCATCCATCAGTGTATCTCCTGTCAGCTCCTTGCAGGTGAGTCCTATAGGTTCAAATTTTTCTTTCCAATCATCAAAACGTTGACTGCATAGAGCTTTTATTGGAGCCACTAAAACCAAGACCAAATAATTAAAATTAAATCAGGAAAACCAAATCTTCAACTGTATTAAAAATGTATGCATTTAGTTTCTTTAGTAAGACGCCTTGTTGAATTTAATTTCCCTAATTTTCAGCTTTGCTTCCAGAACCATAAAATCTGTAACTGGTGTTACTGTCCTTATTATCCTACTCCACATGCACAATCAGTGTTGAGCTTTGGTCCCTAGTTCTTCCCATCAGCAAGCAGAAACAGAACCCTTTAATTAAGATTATTTATGCTCTCTCTTAATCCTGTATCCTGTTGAGTTTGATTTTTTTTTGCAGTACCACATGGAAACAATCATTCAGCTATCAAAGGTTTTCTCACAGATGGAAGAAAACAACAGGAAATACATCTTTTCTAATGGAAGATCATACAAATACCAACCTTTTCACAGTTAAGAATGATTTCAGTACTCTGTATTCAGAGAGGAAAGAGGTTATACATGAGTAACCATCCAAGAGCAAGAGACAGACTTTTATTTCTTCTGGTATTCTATCTAAATCAAATGTACAATTAAGTGTAGGGTCATACTAAGCAGCTAACACAGCACGTAGCAGTTCTCATGCTGGTCCTCATGAACAGACTCCTAAAACAATCTACTCCTATTTTTTTTGCTGAGGATACACAGTGTACTTTCGCAGATTCTTTTTTTTCCAGAAATCAGATGTAATTCTCCATAAGGACTGATACTAACAACACACGTAAGGCTAAACTGGATGATTAATTTATATGGAAAATGCAGTGATTTAATTGAAAGAGGCAATCTATGCATGACCTGAAAACAGCCCTAGTAAAATAGATCTTGCAGTGATTGCATTCTAGGTTAGTTAGGGCCACTGGAATATCAATGATTTCTGCGTATTAACTCACAAATGATCCCTAAAACAAAGAGATTTAAAGAACCAGTCTGTGCTTCAGAAAGAGGTGTAAAATCTCGTAAGAGTATCAGAGAAATAATTAGCTTCAGAAAACTGATTAAGCTACCAGCAAGTAATTCACAAAGCTAATCATCTTTAGCAATGCAAGAATGCGAGAAGCAAGTGATTGCTCCTGAACTACAGTCATCAGTCCGTCGATGCAAAGCTACTGGCAAACAACTCTACAGAACTACTGCAAGCTAATTCACATACATGCGGCCACCGATGAACCAGGCACCAGTGCCCACACCAGCAGGACACAGTCTGATTACAACCTCTGTTCCAACATTCAGAACACTGACAAGTCTCCTTCTCCATCATTGTGAAACCTGGAAAGGTCAGCATATCTAATTCCACTAGCAGGTAACTGCTTCCTTACTGACAGTTCCAACCAACCAACTTGTGTCAATTCTACCAAGGCAAGCAGAAACTATTACCATACATTCAACCTCGTTCAGCTGACAGAGAACCTGTAGCACATGCCTGCTTCTAAGATCAGTTCACAATACACACTAAACTCTAAAGCAACACTGGCTTTATTGTAGTAAGTTAAACAAAAGTGAATTAAAAAAACAAATATGAAGCTTTAATAGTAAGACTGACAAACATATCACTGTATGAATAAATTAGAACTGGGACAAAATCACCAATTTAATCCAATTTACATGATATGAACTCAGTTCTCCAGGAAGGAAAGAAGTGTAATTGGTGTGACTATCTCCAAGTATTTTCATATTCCTACACAGATCAAATAAATTCATGAAGATCACAGTTCTGGTATCTCTGAGGTAGCATACAGAAAACAGCAGGAAACCTTGCCAGGTAAGTGAATATTGGAAAATTTGATCCTCATCTCAGAGCAACAGACAGCCATACAAAAGACAGTGTCAGCCAGAAATCACGCACTAAGAATTTCTTTTAGTTTCTTTTGCCTCCTCTTTACCTTTTTGTGTACATCTTGCCTTCTTGCTTACATCTTGTTAAACTGCTTACAAGATTTTCTAATTTTTATTTGTATAGGCAATGCTGAACACTACAATTACACAATGCTGTTAAATACTAATAATAGTTACAATGGTACCACAAATAAACACTAAATCAACTTTTTAAAGAATGAAGTAGGTTGCAATTTCTTAATGTATTTAATCTCAATATTATTCCTGGACTCATTCCAGATCTCTGCATTCACAGAATGACATCTTCTACTCTGTCACCAAAATGTTTAAAGCTGCATAATACTTACTGTAAACAACTTTAATATTTAACCAAGGCAGTGGGGCTTCCATGAGTAATCTGGTAATAGCTAGCTCAAACATTACAGTCTTTCCAGAGCCAGTTGGAGCACAAATCACAAAGTTCCTATCCGTATATAAAAGCTAGGAAAGAATTGCCAAGTACTGTTAAGTTTTCAATAATGACAAATGAAAGTTTTGCATGACTGTGCTTCCTTCCCACACATTTTATCCTCCACCATCTTAGAAGCCAAATATGTCTATGTCAGGGTCTCTCATTTTCCTCTGACAAGATTGATTCTTCCCTCTTTCCTCCTCCGCAGTGTCACTCACCCATGTCACTCACTCACTCATCCACCCACCCTTCCTCCATGCAAATATATTACTAATCTGCATGCATAAATATAAATATAATTCTTATCTTCACACAAATGTATTTTAAACTAAGAAAAACATTTTTAAAAGTTCTTCTGGTTTCTTCTCCCTGCTAAGCATAACCCTAATAAACTATTCCAGGAAGAGGTTCTAGATATATTAGAGTTTTCTAACCCCTTTTACATTCTGAATATCGAAGTACCACTTAAATTTATCTACAAAGTACTACTTGCAGCTGCAGTTTATGTTCCATACTTACATCATCCAAAGCTTTTGACTGTGCATAGTTAAAATATGGGAACTCCTTAAAAATACTTCTAAATTGGGTTGCTTGAGAGCATTAAGGAATTTAAAATACTACAGTACAAATTATAAACTTTCAGGAATGTAAGTGCATCTTGTTCTTGCAATCTAAATGCAAACTTAAAACATACCACAATACTTCACAGGCTTGTAAAAAGTTATTCAAAAGTAACCTATTAAATGATTCAGTAGTTTTAGATTCTTGGTGCGCCATATATTCCACATCACTGAAAAAACCACAACCTATTTGAGAGGTCTCAGGATTATACCAATAATCAAGAACCTCCTCCCTGGCATAGGCTTCATGGAACAGCATACAATTATGGAATGGGAAGCAAAGGACAAACCAGATACAAGAAAAAGCAGAACACTGCTGTTAGCCTAAGGTGTCAATGGTCATATATTATTTGTAATATAACACAAATTAATTAGCATAATATTGTATGTCCAGACATAACAGTAGCAAACAAATTCACCTATGACCACTTAGTGCTGACTGTGGTTTTAAAGATATTTTTCAGTTGCCAATAATGTGTGTTCTTCAGACAATGTTCTTATCTAAAAAATGCGGAAGATGAAAAGAGAGCATTGTTAGGTTACACATCCAGATGAGTAAGCTGAGCCTTGTCTGGACTTGCAGCGCAGCCACACAAGCAGACTGACTGTAACCATCTCATCGGGCTGAGGATGAAGACACTGTCAGGTATGACACCAACAGCAACAAGAACAATGAACTGCTAAGGCCTCAGATCCATGTTACATTAAATGACTACAGAGGAAAAGATACAGGAGTAAAGCAAGAAATAAAAGCAGTTAAACATTAAAAATGGGGAAAGACAAGCAAGTAACATTAGACTAAAGAAAATCAGGAATTTTTAAAAAAGACATTTAAAATCGCTGCTCTAAATAAGTGATCTGTTTTCAAACTGCAAAGCATTAATGATCTGTAATTGGTAAATTCACAACAAATGGAGCCCTTATTCATTTTGAAAATTATGACTTTTTAAAGCTATTTACATTCATTTAAGGTGCCTAAATTTAGACATTTCCTCTTTCTGATATTTAACCTGCCATTTGACAGGTTACTAGAAACAAAATATTGAAAAGAGTGTGTAAAAAAAAAAGTTTAACAGATATAGATGTTTGGTCTATTACATGTTCAAGGCAAGGCCAAGAAGAAAGAAAATGATGGTAAAATTTGCTTAAAGAATGAGTGGAAATACAGTATAGGCACAGTACAACATAAGTACAGACCAAAAAGGAATATGTGAAGTTCATTTTCTTCTAAGAAAATGGGACAAGTAAGATTCAGTTTTCCTAGAAAGACTAAATAATAATTCATTTTTCCTTTATTTAAAGTGTATGGGGATATATGTGTATATGTGTGTCTGCATATAAAATGGCTGAAATACATACCATGCAAATTAAAATTTTACATTTTACGTTTTAAAAATAAAGCTTTGAGGATAAAAACTGAACATTTGAAATAAGAATAAGCTTTCTTCGGAATGAATGATTACAAGTTGTCTTATTTTCATTCTAGCTTCGGCAGTCAAAAGGATAAACACCTATTCAACATTTGATTCCCAGCATTATGCTACAAATTGAAACTATTACAATGTAATGCACTAATTCCTATGGCTACAAATTAAACACTATAGTTTTGCAAATGTAAAAGCACTGTAATAAAATCAGGAAATTCAGATCCAGCAAATACAAGGATACGTATTTCTGTAACAGCCCTCAAAACTTCCAATTTTCTTCCCGTAGTTCCTAAAGTAAAAATAGTACATTTATAAAATCAGATTCATTTTCAACCAATAACCATGACAATTATCTTCCTGACCCCTAGCTGTGTGTTCTGCAAGGAGCTTCAAGGCTATGACAAGGTCCAGGTGGTATGAAGGAGATGATGGGATAGGACAGGGAGGTCACTAGCTCATCATTTGAAAGGACCATCGTGGTGGCCCTTTGATAAACTCACTCCAGTTTAAGCATGTCTTGCATGTACCAGGGACTCAAAACTTGATGCAGTATGTAGGTGTGGTCTCAAAAGTGTCAAGAAAGGGAAAATCACTTCTCTTAACTTCCTAGCTTTGTTAACAAATCCCAGGATGCTATTGGCCTTTGTTACTGCTGGGACACACTGCTCACTCAAGTTCAGTGAGCTGTCTGCCAGACCCTAGGCACTTTTCCACAGAGCTGCTCCCAGTCACACCATCCCAGCGGAACCACAAGGGTTCTTCTCTTTCCCTGGGGCAGGACCGTGGATTTGTTCCTGCTGAATTTCATGAGATTGCTGTCAGCCCCCTCCTCCAGGGCAGAACCCTGCAGCACTCCACCTGTAGCTGGTACGTGGGCAGTGTGACCCGTTAACCACCACCCTCTGAGCCCGGCCAACCATTTTTACACCACTCCTAGTGCCCTACTGTGGATAACAGAATGTTGTGGAAGATGGTGTTTCTCAACCCCTCTGTGATTCTATGGAAAAACCTTGTTGAAGGCAAAGTAAATGAAATCCACTGATGTCCCTGCAGCCACAAATTGAATCACCACTGCTCATAAGGCAATCAGACAGGAATCATGCTTTTCATTCCTGACCTGTTTCCAAATCCTATCCTAAGCTACCATTCTGCCCTACATTTTTATGCTAGAACTACTTTTCTACTCCATATTTCTGTAGCAGTTAGACAGGCACACAAGGTACATTCCAGACATGCGTCATGTCCCAAAAAGTTTAAAATCTATAAATAAACTGCACTTAGTTAAAAACTATTAAAAGCCAAAAATAATTTCTAAACCAAGTATTTTATCATTTCATCAAAATCTTACCACTTCCCTCCACTTTCCAGGTATCTCCTACCCAAAATCTATTTCTACAAAGATATAAATATGAGCCACACCCCAAATAAACATTTCATTTTCAATTTCTGCTTTCAAATGAAGATGAAACTCTTTACCACATGAAGGGACAAGGCTGGGTTTTTTTCAAATTGCTTAGGGGATGTGAAGTGACATTTTTTAGTAGCTTTACATGACTTAGCACTTCTGAAAATGCGAATCTCCTTCATAAATTGCTTAGCCAGTTCATATTACACAACAACACAATTAAGTTCCACAGGACTGCAATACAGTCTATCAATTTTAGCCAATTATCTCACCTTGAGCTGGTGGGAAAATGTTCTCCACTCTACCTCAGATCTTGGATATCTTTTATTATTATATAACAAAGACAGACAATGGACTATTTTTCTTGAAACAGAGTAAAAATAATTACCTGTCATATCCAGAATCCCTGAAGCATTAGAAAATGATTGAATTTTAATTCCATTTTCAGACACAGTCTCCTCATTATTTACCCTATGCAAAGTAAAATCTGAATCTTTAGTTCTTGGAGCATGATGATTATTTCTCCATAAACCTTCTTTTGTCACTTCTTTCACGTTTTCACTTGTATTTAAGTAAGTAACAATTTCTTTCATATCAACAGAATCAGCTTTAAATTCTGTATTTTTATACATATTGCCAGACTTTTTAAATAACCTGCAAAAGATCCAATATTTTCATTAGCTTGTTGTAATGTTACAGTTTATCTAATATTTGAAAAATATATACATTTGTATTAGAAGCAGAACTAGTAATATAAATAATTAAATTGTATCTAACTTTTGTAATCTGACCTGAAGACTCCTTTCAAGCTACATTTTACCTTTAATTTCATTCCAGAAAGACTAAATTGCTTGTCCATATGGGCTCTGACTCCCAATAGCAGATTAACTTTGAATTTCTGCATCATTAAAACCAATAGAGACATCCAGGTTCTGAGGAATGGGAGGAGCTGGACATAGAAAAGCAGTTTATTGATAAAACCTCTCCTCCCAGGCAGCACTGAAATCACACTGAGAACTGCTCAAGATATTCCAGACTGGCTGACCTCTGCTCTGCAAAGCAAATGATCTCAGTCTTCTTGCTTGTTACCATGCGGATAAAGAATTCAGAGCAGTATCTTCCAAAAGCTTTGTTATCTAAAAACTTCTTTAAAAATTAAGCAACAAACCTCATGCTTACTTTTCTCATGAATGAGGCTGAGCTCAAGACACATTTAAAGTACTATAATATTGCTAAGAAGAAACATTTTTTTCCTTATACTGAAAGCATTACAATCTGGAGCCTGCTGAAGTACCTCCAGTTGAAAGATCCCAAACTGTGTGTTCAACAGATTTATCTAAAATAATAATATGATTCTGACAGCGATAAATTATCTGAGTTGACTAGACATGTACCTTTTTCTTAAGGCTGAATGGACACTCTCATCATCACTGTTTTCTGAAAAATCATTTAATGCTTTATTTTGCGGCTGCTGAGAAAAATCTATTACTCTTTTAGATTTATTTTCATCAGAAGAGAGAAAAGATGAAACCACTTTCAGGTTTTCACGCTGAAAACTAATTTTATCTCTTTCTCCTAGATTTAATTGTAGGACTTCTTTTTCAGGGGCTATGCCAAAATGAACAGGTGCCGATGATTTATCTTCTACTTCCTCTGTGTCACTCTTAGATTGTTGTGTAAACTTCTCGTGCTTTCTCCCTCCTACAAAAACAATAAATTATTATTTCATTAATATTCTTATTCATAGTCATTTAATCAAATATCTTTCACACAGAATCAGCCAAATTCACATATATTATACAAACTGGTATTTCTATCTTATTACAAGAACTTTAGTGTATATTTTATGACTTAGGCTAATGAATGTAATGCATGCGTTATCAATTAAAAAGTGATAAAAATAAGGTCCCTTTCTTTCCTTCCTATGCAAAGTAAAGGATAAAAACTATTCCTCAGAACTACAAAACAGTTTGTATGACAGAACTCTTCACCCTGTCCCAGAATAAAGGTGGTCTTTTAAAAAGATGACGCAGTGACCAAGCTTGAAGTGCCTGCAACAAACAGCTGAGCTAAACACTGCAATCTCAACAGCTGGAAGTGGTACTGCTGTTGGTGACAGCCTGGTGTCATAACCTTCTTGGTTAATTATCACATTTTGCAGGGTTAATTCTTAGTAGGATCAGTGTCCTGATCTGGCTGACCAGATCAACAAGCATCGCTCTTGGCAAATGGAAGGCAAAGGCAGGAACAGAAATAAGTAACTAAAGGAAATAAGGTAACAAAACAGCTCTATTTTGCAGTCTTAATTTCAATGTTATCCATCTAGAAACTCAAAATTACAATGCCCTGTTTGTGACACAACCACAACAGTTCTAATTCTACAAACACCAAAAAGCTTATTTGAATAAGTAGCTCTTAATGGAATTACTCTTGCATGAAGTAGAAAAAAACCACCTTCTGTTTTAGTGTAATTCCTAAATAGAGAATATCATAAATCAGCACAGCAGCTAAGAAATGCAGAAATCTAGTTGACAGAGATAAAGCAATGAAATTCTTTAAAATAAATTTCCTTAAGATAATCCTGAATGTCTAGGAATATGCCACTTAGCAGCAATTAATAACCAGATTCAAATTTGGCCTCCTGAGCAATTTGATCAAAGTCCCAAAAGGGAAGAAAAAAGTGAGTTTCACGAAACTCTCTGTTCCGTGGGTGGCAGACAGGCCATCAGATCCTTGTGAAAACATTATGCTCTTACAACCACTTCACACTGTTTTACAATTCTTCATGAAACAATGTGCAGTAACTGAAATTCTGATTATACTTCTTACCTTGCCCACTTCTGCACAGTAAACTTGTGGCATGTATATGCCTAAAGTGAACTGCTATGCTCCTGGCACATCTAACACCATCATTCTCAACTCAAATACATTCTTTGTCCCTATGTGCATACCTATATTATTTCACATTTCACAGCAAAAGAAAAATGATCTGTCACACTAATTATTTGTTAAGTAATTTAATATCGATGTCAAGTATTATGGTTTAGTTGGACTTTGCAGAGTTAGGTTTATGGGTGGACTTGATCATCTTAAATGTCTTTTCCAACCTTTCCAGTGATTCTGTGATTCTATTCTATGATACTTTACCCATATGAGTGTTAGCTGAGTTTTTTTCCAGTTCCCTCTGTAACTCCTCTGCAGCTGGAATTTCAGCAATAGCTGGAGCAGGTGCAATAAACCAAGTCTTACGCTCTTCATTTTCCAGACACCTATTTTTAACACACAAACGTGAGGTAAAAGCACTTTTTAAGCACCCTCCACAACAACTAGCTCAAAATCACTAATCATAAATAACCTATTGTTTCTCCTGCTAAAACATACTTGTGTTCTTCAATTCACGTGACTTTTAGTAACATAAAATTAAAGAGGCAAAACCTCTACTAACCCTTATTTCTTATACCCCTAAGATACACCTGCATCATTGAATGTGCTTGCAGAAACGTTTCCAAGTATGGGTTATGGACCTAGAAATTTCTAGCTCCACATTTCTATCAGTAGACAAAAAAGTAAATCATAAGAAAAAACACTGCTGTAAATTGATTCAGTATGGAAAAACTTGGAAAACAATTATATATATCTAACAACAAAGATTTACCTTTGTCTCATATCTGGTTTTTCATAAAATAAATTATCCAGTGAAAAGGCCATGTCTGCAGAGTTGAACATTTTTAGATCAAATGTGAAGTCTCTTAGTCTGCAAAGGACAGCACAAGCAACTGTAAAACTGAAATTACTAGACTTGAACCTGTCTAAAGCAATAGAAAGTTTATTAGTTGTAAGTGCCAATATTTAATTTCTATATTGTTTTCTTTTAGAGATCTTGACTGCATTCCTAATTCTTCTTCAAATAGAGAATCTCTCTCCTGATAAAATACGGTTCCTGTTACTTCTGACTAAAAAAGCCCTGTAGGGCAGCACTTGAAGCAACCTTTACTACCATGACATATCTGTGAAGAAAAAGTGGGTAGGAGTGAAGACCCAGATACAGTTTATGTTTAAGTATTTATTTTTCTAAGAACAATGCTAAGATTTAGCCTAGAGAAGGCTAGAGAAGAGGAGAGTGAGGGGAGACCTCATCACATTCTACAACTTCCTGGTGAGGGGAAGAGGAGGGGCAGGCATTGATCTCTACTCTGTGGTGACCAGTGACAGGACCCAAGAGAATGGCCTGATACTGTGTCAGGGGAGATGTAGGCTGGTTATTAGGAAAAGGTTTTCACCCAGAGGGTGGTTGGGCACTGGAACAGCTCCCCAGGGAAGTGCTCACAGCACCAGCCTGGCAGGTTCAAAATGTGTTTGGACAATGCTCTCAGGCACATGGTGTGACTCTTGGGGTGTCCTGTGCAGGGCCAAGAGTTGGACTTGATGATCCTTATGAGTCCCTTCCAACTCAGCATATTCTGTGATTATTTTATACAACTGCTTCCAATATATTTTTTCTCTGATTGTTTTTGTTATGATCACAGTCTGTCAAGCTTTTGCAAAACAAAATTACACTGTTACCTAAAAAAAAAATTATACTGTTACCCCAACAATTATTTTAATTTACAAGCAAATGAGAATTTTTTTAAACCTACATGCAAATTGCTTACCTGGGTAAGCAACTGGAGTATGGGCCTGACACCCTAACATTGTTAACAGGTTTGTTCTGAAATATCAGCACCAGAGATTATTTCTAAATTACTTATTTTATACATTAGTATTAAAAATACTCCAGCTAATTTAAATGTTTTTCATTTAGCACCATCTGTAGGCATTAGAAATGCTTCTTTATGTGTTTCTGTTGAGAAGTTTTACAACTCTTAATTTTGCTCGAGGACAACTTTAAAAAACAAAGATCTTACTAAAAGAATACCACACAGATGATTTCATGAGTCAAAAATCTTAGATTCACTGAAACAAATGGTAAAATAAAAATGAAGTTTATGAAGTTCAATAAAGGCCAACTCTGGAGATAAAATAACAAAGCAAAGCTTTCTTCTTTATCTACAGAGACAAAACCAAAGGTGACACTTCTTTTGTACTCCAGCATCTCATTAGTAACATATTAAAAAGATCTTTAAGAGTGCTTTGCAAATAGGCTTCAGGTTTACTTACCTACTGTACACTGCCAGCTGTGAATCAAAAATTTTGAAAGTTTTTTTTTTTATAGAATCTCTAAATCTTCAAATATTCCAGAGAGAGGTTTCAAATTTAAAATAGAAAACATTTCACAACCCTAGGAGAATATAGAGCATGTATTCAAAACTGTCTGTGAACACAGTGAGGAACTTCAGAGAAAACTGTCAATGCCCCTTCTACACACAGTAAGCCTGCAGTACCACTTCCGCCAATTTCTGCCACTCCCCCACTGCCAGGTTTGCTATTTTCCCCTTCACATTAATAAATCTAGAATTTAGAAATCACTCTGAAAAACATAACAAAGGCATTTCATTTTGCCACCATGCTTTCACATGCTTTTCATGTCAGTAATTTAAAGCAGGAGCTCTCAGGCTTGGTATCAGTAGTGGCAGCAGAAAGCATCTGTGAGGAGCACTAATCAAGTTGTTATTATTGAAGTAGTAATAATCTGTGTTAATGCCTATCCAAGTGAATAACCACTCCTCCATCAGCTTCAAGGAGCTGCAAATACTGCACACCAGTTTGAAATGGTTTTCCTACCTCACGTGGGGAATCATCAATCTGTGATTATGCAACTTTCATTTAAATAGTTTGGATTTATGATTCCCATCCTTGAGCAGCCTTTGTTACACACAATGTTTGATCTCTGGGGCCCCTGCTCTCTATGTGTCATTTAGTCTTCTACCAGCTCTATTGATCTCAATTGCTTGAAAATGTAAAAAAAAAAAAAAGATGTCATGGTCATTCTACAAGACTAGGAATCTAAAAGAAATGCACTCCTTTATGCAGCTCTGTATTCACCCACCTGCTCCAGCTGGGAAACAGTGAAAAGTCTCTCAGACTTTTAAAGCAAAAGAAAGCAAAAAAGGCAGGGGTGGGACTGGTGGGGCGGAGCCCAAAACGTTACCAAGATGGCCAGGAAACAAAGCATCCCCACGCTCAATGCTGTTGAATTCCACAGGGAAAATGCATATTCCAGATGGCAGAATGAGGGAGTGGGTGTTTGCAGGAGCAGCGCAGACCACTGATTCACATTTACTAAGAAGTGTCTGCCAAATCCTGTGAGCAACGACCTGTCTCATGTATCTGCTTTAAGAAACACCTTACTACAAACACTGCAGGCCACGAGGGGATTTGCTCAGTTTTGAAGTCACTTAGCTTTTCACCTTTCTCCTAAAGCAAAACCATTCCTCAGACCACGTATTTCATTAGAGTGCTCTCCCCAGGGGCCCAAAGTGAAGGTCGCAACCTTCAGGGGTTCTAACCCAAACAAACCGCAACTGCCCGGTGCCCCGAAGGCGCAGTTCGCATCCGCAGCTCACTGCTTTGCTCCCCGGGTCCCGCGAGACCCTGAGGCCCCTCACGGCCAGGCTCCCGCTCCCTGCACCGAGGAAGGCGAACTCTGCCGCTCCCGCCTCACCAACAGCGCCTCCCGCCGCTACTACAGCGCAAAATGGCGGCCGCGGCGGGGCCGTGCGCTGGAACAGCCTCAGCGGGGCCGGCGGGAAGCGGCGATAGCGGCCCGCACCTCCCCCCGCAGTGTCGGGGCCGGCGCTCCCTCAGGGACTCGGCGCTCCCTCAGGGACTCGGCGCTCCCGCCGGCCTTCTCTCGCCGCTCCGGGGCTCGGGGCTCCCGCCGGCGCGAAATGGAGGGCGGCGGGCCCGCCTCACGCCCGCTGCCTTCCCTCTGAGGGGGGGCCCAGGCGCAGCACCTGACAACTCCCCACTCGGAAACCCTGTAATGGGAAAGGGTGGGCCTAAATTCCCCATAAAAACTGTCAAAGAGGAATGTGGAGACATTCCACTGGTGCTCGATTTAGAGCTTGTCCAAGCATGGATTTATTGGGAATTACTCTCTTGAAAAGTCCTTACTCACTTCGAGTCTGGTGTAAATTAGAAAAGGCTGCTGCTTCCTGAGCCATACAACTCAGGAAAATGGTTCCTGCAGGAAGAAATAAAGACACTGAAAATGTTGATCCTTTCTAGTGGATTTTTGAAAATAATAAGGATTTTTTCCTTGCTGCTCAAGTGGTGCAACAAAATTCTTCAAATTATATGAATTGAAACAATATCACAAAGTATTTGTAAAATGTAGAATTAGGTCGCTTACCCCCCTCCCCCCTGAAATACTGCAACTTAAAATTCTGGACTTGCCATTAGAGCATAGCTTTTGAACTAGCAAATTTTAAATAAACTGCACAACTGTCTAAGTCTAAATTTTAAGCTGGTTCAAAGCTTCATGACATTCAACAAATACTATAGAGGCAGCTACTGTAAATATGTATTTCCTCATACATAAATAGATGAAAAGGAGAATATTTTCTCAAATATTGATTGATTTTGACATAAATAATTTTTATTTAATCAACTTTTTTGTTTTTCTTTCTTGAAAATATTGATTAATTTTTAAATTTCCATTTCAAATTCTTAGACGTTGTATATGTTTACATAATATGTGTTCACTCAAGTTGTGCAACCCCAGGTCAATTAAGAATTCAATGCAAGAAATATTATGTTCATTTTCACTACTGAGCGTATATTCAGGTCTTTCCTGTATTTTTTTCTTCCCTTTGGAAGACTTGCATCAGAATTGTGTTGTGTTACAATATTCGAAATTTTATAGCACACATTTAGATGCTTTAACCCACCTCCCCATCTAATTACGGGGCAGACATCCAAAGGTGAGAAGCACGTCATTCCTACTTCCAACATGACAGGATCTTGGCCCGCATGATTTTATTAAGGATTTTATAAAGAGCTTAGAATACAATCAGGATTGATAATGAACCCATTGTCTGAAATTAGATTCTGAAGACATCAATTTTATTCAGTAATCTGAATAAAAGTGGGAAAATGTTTGTGCTTATAAGCATGCAGTAAGCATTCATTTTTTGCTTATAATAAATTCTGAAACCAGAAAGCATTTTTCCTTCTTACTATTAGTGAATGCCTTTGATTCTGGCCTCAGGCAAGTTTCCATCTTAGTTCACAACATCTGCTTTTAGCTGACCAGACTTTAATGTTTAAAGCCATAATACAAACAGTTCATTTTTTAAAGCTATTTTTTTCTTCAATTCCTTTCCCTAGGTGACATCTCCCTCAACACACACACAAATCACATAAAATATATAGCGAAGCAGTCTCTCAACTGCTCTGAGACAGTTTAATTTTTGATTTTCCCCAAGCCTAACATCTGATCTGCCATATGTTTTGAGTCTTTCCAGCTCATGGAGATCGCATACTAAGTCATAAATTTGCATGTTCTGGAGCAACACAACTAGAAAATCATGAACACCAGACATTCGTCAGTGATCCATATGATAACAGAATAATTCTCATACTTGATAAATACAGAGCTGTTAGAAGATTCAGTTTCCTCCAGAACCTACAAACTGAACAAATCAGCAACAAACAAATTAGGTGCAGAAAAGTAGGAAGATGTAAGTGAGCACACAGTTGGTGGTGACTTCTCTCAGTTTCCTTTGTTGAGCTTTATCCACAATTTCAGAGACATGACAACACCATTGGTCTCAAAACCACTGCTCTCCTCTTCCTCATGGCAGAAATCACTGTGAAATGTTAGAAGGCCTGAAGTCACAGGCAACCGCTGAACTGCATGATTTTTACCAGTGTTTGAGGTGGTTGCAATCATTAATTTATTAAAGAAATTGTAAAATTCAATAATTAAAAAAAATTTTGGACCTATAAACTTTTCCAGTAAAATTAAAATACAAATAAAAATACAGCAAAAATGAAGTTACCTAGCTAGGTGAGGAAAAGGGGAGTTTCTTCCATTTTATCATGTTGGCTACCATTTACAGATGTCGGCCGGATGTTGCACCACCCCTGCAAAAACTTAAAACAGGTGAATAACTTGATTTGTGGCAGCTGAAATTACTCACGTGCATAAGTGTTTGCAAGATTGGGTCTTAAGAGAGCTAAACGTGGCTCCTGCTGGGACGTGGCAATCCTGCTCTGCATGTCCGCCCGAGGGGCTGTCCCAGCGCTGAAACAAGGCACTGCTCCCCAGGGCAGAGCCAGCAGCCTGCTCCTGCGGGGCCCCCAACAGATGCTTCTCCAGGAAGTTTAGCTCTTGAACTTTGATTTTTTTGGTGGCTAAACTTAAATATTTTTAGCACTATTGGTTTTTTTCATGGCAAAGTGGAGAAAGTGTTCTTTTCTGTACTTTTTAACCTTTGTTTCCTTTTTCAATTTCTTACCCATATACTTCTTTTTTTCTTACACTTTCAAGAGATGAACTCATCCTACTGAACCTCTCAGGTATAGACTAACCATCAAGAACTGTTTTCATTATGTATAGTATTAGTCTCATGCTTCAAATTAACAAAACAAGCACATTCCACATTTACAATGCCACCCTGAACAAATCTTGTCATGTACAAGCATTTCTTTTATGTCCTATATAATTACAGACATTAGCAATTTTCCACATAGACAAAAGAGATATATTGAGTATAGACTTTATAGTTCACATAGCTGATACTTTACAATTCCTATATATCTGAATCAAATGCTCAGCTGATGAAATAAGACATATGCAGAAGGAAAGAAAATGAGATTAATGCTGCAGTGATATTTGCTCATTTGGAATGTACCTCCTAGGTGGCAAGTCATTGCTGTTTCCCTTAAAAATGAAACAAAAAATGTCTCATTGAAAAGTGTCCATGGAGTCTGCTTTTGTACAGATGACAAACCTGAAAGTTATATCTGCAACCACTCTTTTGGAATATATCTGGCTATTTTCATCTGGTCAATTCCGACAATGTACTTTTTTAAAGGTAGGGATGGAATGGATTTTTTAAAGATAGAGCTATTTTGTGGAAGTCAGTTCTCAACAGAAGTATAAGCTACAACAAATGCTCTTATTTTATTAGCTTTTTGTTCTAAATGATTATGATTCAATTCTATTTACAGCTATATAGCTAACATCTGGATTCCAGATCCTCTGATGGTTCACGCCCTTTGAAAATGTTTCCTGTCAGCAAAATTTCTTGCTTTGGATTGGAAATTATAATGCTATAATTGAGAAAAAATGATTCAGAACTCCTGAAAAGTAACATTTTTTTAGCATTCTTCCTTTTATTAGACAAGTGTACTAGGAAATCTCTAGATTTTTTTCCTAGAATAATTTTTTAACTTGTAAAAAAATAAATATTTTTCCATATTCAAGGAACAGAAGAAAATTTGTGGGTTTTGAAAATACAGGTCTAAGATGAATTTTTAGAATACATTTTGTTTTACACATAGCATTTTTATTCACCAAGAAAGTTTGTATCTGTTCAAATGTGGTTTATTATTTTGGCAAACAATGATTTGAGGAGCAGATGAGAGGTAAGGAAACCATGACACTGTGGCCACTTACCAACTATGCGTCTGACTCCTCCTCAAGGGAATTTATTTTCTTGGCTTTGTGTCCACTCCATTTTGTTTGGTAAAAAAAAGAAACAAGTATTTTAGGTACTGTTGTCTTTGAAGTGCTTATCCAAAGATTTCTAGAAAAAGTTCATCTTCCTCACTTTTTGCCTTCCCTGGTCACATCCTAATTATTAAATTTATACTGATTAAGGTGGAATAAAGCAACTCAACCACAAAGAGTGTTTAAAGCAGCAGTGTGATCCATATGCAAAGTGTGGGGGGTCCAGCCAGTATGATTAATGGCTTGATGTAGTCAGGGCTAAGACACATATGTATTCCAAAGATAATTCTGTTAATTTAAAACTGTCTTTCCTAGGATGACAGCCTACTTACTCAGTTATTTCTAATAATCTTCCTTACTGTAGCTATGCTGTGCATTTTAAGTTAAACAGCAACAATATGCCAATTAAATTTTTGCAGACTATATGATCTGAACACCCTACAGATCCTTAGCTTTTTCAAAGTAGGTCCGTGTATACAGATTTTGTTTGATCTCCGGTTCATGTCAACCTGGTTTTGAAACATACCATAACTAGAAAATGTTTCTTTATGATATGTTAGTTATCAGGAATGTGATCTATACTGATAGTGGAGGAAACGAGTTCATGCACTGATCTTTCTTCAAAAATGAAGTTTATTCTCCTTGCATTAAGGTAGAAACCATGCATTCTTCAAAGTTTATATTTTCTCCCCATTTCAAATTTTATGATCATTGCCTTAAGCCTCATGATTTTAAATTTACTAATTCAATGCTTGATAATATAATATATTTACTGATACATCATAAAAATTTTAAGTGCAAAACTGTGTGTCTTGTACACAGGTAACAAATTGTGGTCTAGTCCTGAGGAGGGCATTAGGATATTATTGCAGTGCAAGTAATACACAACAGAAAGTACAAGTGCAGAAGTATTGTGCATCCTTGCAGATGATGGAATGGACACAAGCCAACCCTCCTGACTCATATCAGATACCAGCACTTGAACCATATTGATGTAGAAACTTAACAAGACTTGGCCTTTGAAACTGTACAGTTGTAGATGCAGCAAGATGGAACACACAAGAATGATACAAGTATCTAATATCAGGATAAGAAGAAATGGCCTCAAGGTGTGCCAGAGATGGTATAGATTGGATATTCTTCATGGAAAGGGTTATCAGGCATTGGAACAGGCTGCCCAGGGAAGTGGTGGAGTGACCATCTGTGGGGGGATTTAAAAGGTCTGTAAATGTGGTTCTTAGGGACATGGTTTAGTGGTGGACTTGGCAGTGCTGAGTTAATGGTTGGACTTGATGATACTAAAGGTCTTTTCCAATCTAGAGGATTCTATGATTAAGGTATCTGTTCAGTATTTCAGCAGTCCATGGGTTCGTTGACCTTCATGTACAAATCTATGCAATTCTATTGCACAAGTCTCAAAGGCATTTGAACATAATATTTTTTTCCAATTCAACCAAATTCGTACCGCTGTAAACCCCAGCAGTATTGTATTTTTTGGACTGAAAATCCTTGTGAAACAAGTATAATTCAAAACTTTAAAGTAGCAAGTGTCTTACATTTTGGAATGCAGTAACAAAATACAGATGTTCATCTTCCAATTGGGGCACTTGAGGCAATTGTACCAGTTCCTGACATGTTCTGAAAACAAACCCCAAAACAAAACAAAAAATTACATGAGAAACAGCAGAATGGAATGCCTGAGTACACTCACATTTAAGAAATTGTCCATCACCACATGGGTTTGTTCCAAGCAAACTGTGGACTCCAAACTGCCGAGCATTCCAGAAGTAGGCATAGTATTAAATAGAACACATTCTGGGAAACTTCCAAACTAAGAAGTAAAGACAATGACTGAAGCTTGGGGACTTCTCACCATCACAAAAACATTTGAGCACAAAATCCCACTGCACTTTAGCACAAAACGGTGAAGATGGTTTACACAGACTGAACTTATCCTCAAAGTAGCACAACTGCTTTGGTGACAGTGTAGAACCTGAGATATCAACATGTTGCAAAGAAAGAGAAAAACTTCTGTCACACAGAATTTTTGATAAAAATGGAAGAGGCAGCAAGGAACACAGCTGAAAAATGCAGTATGTCGACACACTACCAAAAGAAACAGAGTTAGATATGAAACACTTTTATAACAAGCTGACTACTGACAACGATACAGAAAGTAGGTGACAGCATTTCAAAGTCAAGACATTCTACATACTTGTTGATGTGTTTACAACATAGATGAAAGAGCAGTTTCAAGATTTCACAGAGAAATGCAGGCTGACACATTGACATTGATAAAGTTTTTAAAACATCTTCTCATATAAAGCCTCAAAGAAAACTTTATAATTTGCATATTTAGTCCAGCTATTCACTAATCAAGCCTTTCACGTATTAATTCAGTCCGTATAGACTTATTGGTAAATTTTGTGTTAAGATGTTCAGAAGAGGACATACATATTTAAATACACAAAGAAAAGATGGAATGATCAGTGGACTTTGTCTACAGAAGAACTCAGGTTTGTCATAATGGTCTGAGTTTTGTGAGTCATCTTCTGGAAGGTGGTATGTATGTTTTCTGCTGGAATGTTCTGTAGAAAATTGAAAGCCCTGGCTTCCTACGTAATTCTAAAGATGACTTGGGAATTTATTGAATCTAGCACATCACTATAAAGTATGGTAGGGTTCTCCCTTCTCATTTTACCAAATAGCATTATAGTATTCACTCAATTCACCCTTTCTGTGATTTCAGTCCACACCTCCCATCTCATGAATGAAAGCTCCAGTTACTCCATTATTGGGTTTTGTAATCAAAGCCTGTATCAGCTCTTTAAGGGTAAAACCACTTAAAATTGTATGGAATAATTAAACCTTATGTAGAAAGAGCACATATGTGCCAATATGACTGTTTGGAAAATCACCTTAGACTTGGGAGACACCCCCCCCCAACAAAATCACTGCATTCCCCTAGGCTACAAGAGAATACAGTCATGTGTGCTCTTGTCCAAATATTTAATTCATGCAAAGGAATCCAACCAAATAGCCACTATAAGTAAGCAAAGTATTTATAGTGACATCAGTGATGTTTGGATCACATTCGCAAGAAAAGCCAGAAGGTCAAATCGCTATTTAAAAGTGCAAAATGTACCTTGTTCACATTCTAATAACATTGAATTGCAGGAGTGGATTTTATATAGGTCTCAAAACTGTTTAATATAGTATGAAAGAAACTAAAGATTAAAAACTCATGTCTTAACAGAATGTTTCTATAAGTCATACTAACTTACAAAAAATTTCATCCTAACCTAAACTGTTGCTGCAGCATTGCTGAATGTTACAGAGTGTGAATTTCAAGTGTTTACTAGCCGTTCATTACTTCTTTGTACTCATTTAAGTGTCTTGCTTTCCTGTAAAACAAGCTAGATTTGCAACATCTAGGCAAGTGATTTTAACATTTGGTCTTCATAAGCTGACTACAAAATACCCAATGTGAAAATAATTTTTTTCATGAAGAGTCTTATTTTCTTCGTTGAGAAGTTGCTGATAGATAAAATTCTCATGATATTCAGACAGTATTTTAACTAAATAGATATACAGAAATAAATCCATCTCCTGTCCCCTTGTTTTAGCTCTTGTTTTTCTTCTGGCTTTACCTCTACAGAGCCAGAATGGTATGACCAAGGAGGCTGCAAGAATCCCCAACCTAAGCTCCTTCATGTAAAAAGCCGTTAAATTTCACCAAGTCACCCCCTTTTTGAGACCTGTAACTTTTCCTTTTCCCTCCACTTTTCTGTTTTCTCCAAAGTGTGACCTTTGGCCTATATTCACAGTCTGTGTGCATAGACTGTGGAAGCAGAGGGATTTGAGGTAGAAACATTTCCTTGGGCAATAGAAGTGGTAACAGCAGGAGTACCAAGGAAAAAACAAAGTGTTAGGATAAATCTCCTCTTAACAAAAAAAAAGAAAAAAAAATCACAAAAAAATCACAGTGCCAAGGTATTCCTCATAGCTACTCTATATGTATGGGGAAGAATCTTAATCACCTGTGCACAAGGTACAGAATACAGATCTACAGAACTTCAGAATTAACTAAAACTCACAGTATTCATTAAAAATAATAGCAATTAAAAACTGGAGTGTGAGCAAGAGAAATGCACTAAAATGTTAAGACAAAGCAGCAATCATGCAGTTTTAGAGCACGTATTTATCATGTTGCCAGTCAGAGCCGAGAGCTCTGCAAGGCAACTCCAACCCCTGCTTTCCAGATGCCAGAGGGGTGCAGAGGCACAAGGCAGTTATCGTGATGGAGCTGATGGAGCTATTATCACAATAACAACTCTGCAATAAAACAGGAGACATCAGAAAAGCAGAGGAAGTTTACTCAAAAAAAAAAAGCATAGGAGAGGGCTCCAAGAGTGGCTGAGGCTCCTGGGAGGGGCATCTGGACCCTGACTTCCCAGCTTCTGTAGTACCTGCCTAGGTTATCTTCCAAAGACAGATCTGGGTACATTTACTCATGTATTTCATGTTTCAAAAGTAAATTCCTATTTCCCCAAATATATTCCAAGCTTTTAAACCAGGGTCATTACTACTGCTTCTTGTCATCTGTTTCCCAAAGACTAAAGGGAATTTGTCTTTCACAGTCTTTCTGCTTTGTCATTAGCTCATGGGTGTGCATTCTGTGTATTTCAAGAGTTGAAAACACAGCTGGGGTGTCACTTGGTCCTTTTCATCTGACACTGAACGCATGAAACATGCCTCCAGCACTAAATATAGGCCCCCATACATGGGAATCCCAGAGCTATAAGCACACACATGTACTAGTGCATATAATTCTAAGAGCATAAACTAATCTACAGTAATTATCCTAGGGAACGAGACAGCAGCACAATTCCCCCTTTGAAACTACCACTGCTGCACATTCAGCCTGAAAGAAGCACTTTAACTATTATTCCTTTCCTGCCAATTAAACAGTTTTACAACATGTCACTGAAAAACAAGGAATTTCAAGGACTCACTGATTTCCCTGTGAGTGCCACCTCACTTCTCTGGTAGTAAAGCATAACTTTATTTTTAATGGTTATACCTAGTGATTCCTTTGTTGATTTCTGGAAAGCCCACTGGCATCATAATCACAGTATAAGATTTTACCATATATGATACTAATCTTAGGCAGTTTGATTTGTTTTGTCTTTATATTTGGGCAATTTGCTACAGATTCAAGACAATGATTGAGGAGTTGGTGCTTTAATTTGTTAAAACGGCCATTTTTCTGCTGAAGACTGTTTCAAACAACGTGGTGGAGCAGGATGGAGTGAGGTCTGTTGTGCAGACCAAGAGGACACTTTCCATTGCTGACAGGACAGGTAAGTAAAAGCTAGTGAAATAGCACGCCCACTATTAACGTGACACAGGAATTAAAACAGTGCATTTCCACCTAGAGTGGTTGAAAAGTAGTCTTCATCCTGGTAAAATTCTAATACTTAAGACTACTTCTGTTTTAAAATATCCAATTGTTTTGAGACTTTCCATAAAAACCTTAGGCCAAGTTGGTATCTTCAAGTGGAATATTCTTATTATAGTGAAAATTCAGTAGGACATGGCTTTGCTTCAACAGTTCTTCAGTAATTTCTAATTCATTCAGAACAGTCTTGTAGAAAAAGGCATTAAAATGAGATTTTTTTTAGGTGCAGGATTGTTTTGAATTTTAGTTATATTTTTGCATCATCTAAATTTCTCCTAGTTTTACTTTAATAGTGAAAAATCTCCACAATGTTATTTGCTATTGTCATAAAAACAAGCCAAATTTCCCATGATGATTTGTATAGCTAGACAGTATGCAGCATGTATCTTAAATCCTATAAAACTGGAATTTGCACAAAATGGTATGTTATATTTTGACATTATACAAGGAACTGTTTACCATATGTTTGGAAAGGATTACAAAAAGCACTTCCTCATGTTAAACTGGGGAAAGGGGCTTGCTACTAACCAAATTTCTATTCATATTTACAGCATTTCAAGTAACTGCTATTTTAAACATAAAAACCCTCAAGAAATATCTACAGAAATATTGGAAAAGAGATGGAAAAAGGCCCTGATACCAAACACAAAAGACAATGCTGCATTTTGTTACTGTAATTGTTGCATTAAACCAAGCATCTAGGTTAGTAATTTACCAGTTCTCAGGAAAAAGAAACTAAATATTTCATCAATATATATCCAATTTCTCTGGTTTAAAATTAATTTCTTTCAAAGAAGGTATCAGTTAACACCACAGAGAGTTTTTTGCCCCTTTGCAATGCTCTATAGTTCTGAACCACTAGCTGAAAATAGAACTTCAAGGCAGTGGAGGAGAGCATGAGATGATTTCGGGAGCTTTCTGTGATTCTGCACCCATTGAATCACTAGTACTTCTGAAACTCAAGAAAACTGGGTATTGTGTAAAATAGCTTGAGGGAACAGCTTCAGAACTGTAAAATACAGTCCACAGGCAATTTTCTAAAATAACTCTCCTTACCATAGTTCTGTCCTCCTTTTTAATATTTTAAGCTAGATGCCTTAAGTGATATATGTATTACTGTCCTTTCAGTATAAAACTTCTCTTTGACAGACTGCTTTGGTCTGAGGGCCCCTGTGCTACCATCTGCTGGGGGCTCCCAACCCCTTCCTGTGCCTGCCGGGATGCCGGCACAGCTCCGCCAGGGATGCTGCCAGCCGGGCACAGCAGAGTTTTCTCTGTGTATATTGCCTCCTTCTTCTGCCTGCAGGTATGGAACCCTTCTCTCAGGAACCGTGGCTCTCTGTTCCTGTGTTGGCAGCTCTTCGGACCGAAAGTGCAGCAGGCACAGGGAAACCCCAGACAGTACCACTGCTGCTCTGCCTTAGTCAGGGAGCTGAGGGTGAACTCTACCTCTGTTATACTGATGTAAACAAGGAGGAAATACAGTCTTTTCTATAATGCTAATCTAAGATAAAGTATACATAAAAAAGAGTAGCTAAAGCCTGGAGTTTTGGGGCAGGGATGTGGCAGCTTTTAGTGATTTGCAATTTTTTGATTTTTATTGGTAAAATCACCCGTAGGGGTTTGTTTCTTTTTTTGACAAACAACAAGAATAAAAGAATTAGAGTTTAAAAAGCTAGAGTTCAAAAACATAAATACCTGTAGTTTCTTCTGGGTTTAGAGTAGTAAATCCTTGTGTGCATGCGTATTTGCAGGTAAGTGGGTACAGTTTTACTTGTATGGAAAACTAAGTGTTAGATTCAAATAACTGTTCTCACATCAGTGACAACTTCAAAAATAATATAAATGCTAAAAGTATAAAAGATACGACAAGAAACGTGTTTCAAACAAAGTCAGTTTTCCAGCTTATTCATTCTGGGAGCTGATTCTCCTCTCTATCATTCCTTTTTTAAACCACTGATGCCAAAATATGGAAATCATGAATATAAGCAGTGTAGCAAAAAAAGAAAAAACAACCCTTATATTTTTTAAAATTAGGATCAGTGGGTAGAATGCACAAAGAATTCAGTTTTCAAATGTGAATAAAATAGTATACTGTTCAAGAAATAGTGTAAAATAACATGCTTTCTTAAAATGATCTTTTAACTTGAAGAATTTAGTCTTGCTAAAACAGAAGGCCAATAAGAAACAGGTGAATTTTTACTCACAGAAGATACATAGGAGAAGAAATTCAGCAGTATCTAAGACCATAATAGCAATAGCAGTGGAACAATGAAGTTACAATTGCCTAGAAACAGCATAGGAGAGTGGGAAATCTAGCCTTGTGCACTGACTTAAATAAAAGCCTGCATGTATGTTGTTAGATCATATTGGAAGTGACATTGTGTTAAGAGGATTCAGCCATTGAAGTTGTACTGATGTAAGCTCGGGCAGGATTTGGCCCTGCCTATCACATTCATTATACATGAGCTGCTCACTCTCTTGTTTTGCTCCAGTCTGACCTATTGGCTGTCCCTGCTGGCTGGGATGCTGACTTCATCCTTGACCCTGGCTTTCTTCCACACACCGGTTCTCCTGTGGCTGCATATTACTGCTCTCATTGCTCTAGCAATCTTGTTTTTAACCATAATTTCATCCTCACTGAAGTCTCCCAGTAAGAAATCTGATCATTTCAAGCTACCATTGAAGCTATTTGCTTTCTTAATTTGAAATACTTGTATTTTGACCTTAATGCTTCTCAGTATAAGCACCCTGCAGAAACATTAAAATTAATCCTCTAAAGGCCAATTTATAGCTAAAATTATGACAGTTTTCATCTTTAGCTATCCCTACCAGCTCTTCATTGATTGCAGGATCTATTAAAAAATGTCTCTCCTTGTTTTTCTCCATGGATTTTCTCCAGACTACCTTTTCATCTAAGGGCTGGACTTCTCATTCCACCTCTCCTTAGGAAGTAACTTTCATCAGAGCTGTATGGATACCAAATGCTATCAAGTAAAACTGTGACACACAGCTTTGTTTGCATCGTATATATGCAAATACAGATAAAGTCAGCAGAGAATAAGGTCCCATTGGTCGATGCTATGCAAGAGTGCACTGGGATAAACAGACCGTCTACAACACAGAATACCCCTAACTGTGTCCAAAGGGTGTATTTTGGATAAAAAACAAGAGGAAATTGAGTTTTCTGAGTTGAGAGGGAATGGTTGGGACACAAAGCCTGTGGCTATAAGAATATTGAATATAATAGGGATCAGAAAGGCTGAGAGGCTATGCTTTTCTTCTGGCATGAAAGGCAGTGTTCATAGTGGAGGGAGTCATTACAGTTGCCTTATTTCCTTTCCCCTACTCAAATCTCTGAAGGAAGACACCCTGCTAAGTTGTATGTTTCCACAACAGTTTCACAGTCCTTGCAAGTAGAACAAACATGAAGACTTCAGCTTTCCCCAGCCACTCCAAATGAGCTCTGTAGTGTTCCTGTGAGTTCCGACCCCCGCCAAGCCCCCCTATTTAGCACCACTGTCTCCATTCTGTTCTATCCTTTGTTAGAGTTTTACCAGCATTGTTTACAAAACAGCTTCTGCTATCTGTAAAAATTCCTTTTCTCAATCCTTCCATCTAATCCTATTGTTTTCCCATTTGTTTTCAAAATTCATATGATAATACCTGTTTCTGAGCTACTCCTTTTACTGTGATACAAATTTCAGTTAACAAAGGGTCAAAAGAGAGAATATGAGACATTTCTGTGACAGAGAGCAACGTCTGAGAACACCATGGACTTGCATAAAGATCAGTTTGCTACCACATTTGTACCAAAGCCATGTTTGTTGAATATATGCACTAGTCACTAAATAGCTGACAACTCCTATGGACAAAGTATGAACAGCAACCATTGCATCCCTCATGCCCCTTTCAGGGAATGCTAGTAGAAAATCTGTTTTCAGTTAGGCAAAATGTCTGGAGTGCTCCCTGTTACTTGTGAATTAAATTAATTTTCAGTTTTCTTCTCAACATTAGATATTTTAGAAATGCCTATTGAACAACAATATTTCCTTCACAGGTGTTTTGGGCTTGCTGCTTTCTTGAATAGTGACAAAATTTTTGATCAATTTAACTCATAGTTTCCATATTTTGTAGCTGTAATAGGAAGCACTTTCATAATGAGCACACATATTTCTGTGGCTGTACCATATGGTCCTGTGGCTTGCATACCACAGAGTGAAGAACAGAACTAAAATCAGAATGTAGTCACCAAAAGTGACCACATTTTCCCTGGAAAACTCCTGTGCAGCAAAACCCACTACTTGGAGCATGCTCACACCAAATTACAGCACTAAAATATCTCCTCACTGAGGATATGAAAGGGATCCACAAACTCCAGAAATGGCGTTGTGTAGGAGGAATTTTGGAACAACTAATGTCCTATATGCCTCCCCATAAAAAACATACTACAACAGAAAGCAGGCAACCAGATACAGGCAAGGCAGTGTCACACAATAAAATTTTCTAGGTGAGTTTCTATGCTTAAAGGAACATTGGAAGATTATGGCACTTGAGGGCTCAAAAAAGTTCGTTTTTAAGTGAGTGTCCTGTCTATTCCAGATGCAGCCATATGTGCTATTTGGTCCATTTCCTCACCTGTCCAGAGAGGGCTTATCTAAGACACCTGAACATGTAACTTGATAACAAGGAGAGCATGACTCCCACTTATTTGCCAGAGGTCACAGTAGACTAGAAACATGGCATGCTTTTCCATGCAGGGAGGAAGAGAAGCAGAACTGCCTTTCCACATCATCACATCCCTGCCCTCCCTGTGCCAGAGCCTGCGAAAGGCCTTCTGCTGTATCCTGACACAGAGCTGTGCCTGTCACATAGAGCTGAAGCCACAGTAAATGCCAACATGTTCCTCTGCCAGCCCCCAGAAGTTACCACCCTACTCTGTCATTACAAAAGTCACCTCACTGTAGTTTTCCATATATTAACAATGAAGGTAGTTTTCATTTCATCACCTGTAGCTAGGAGTAACAAAAAAAGGAAAAACAAAAAACCCCAGACAATTGTCTTTAAAAATAAATGAATCAGTCAAGTCACAGCAAACTACTCACAAGAGAATTCATCCTTGGAATTTAATACAGAACAAGCTCTGCAGTGCACCAGTACACACTTTAAATAAAGCCCTTCCAAGGCATGTTATGCCTCTCAATGAAAGGAAAAAAAAACCCAAAGCAAAAAAACCAAAAAAAGGTTCTATATTCAAATTCAGTACTGTTATTCCTACAGTAGCTGATAAGCACTGCAGTAGCATTAGAGGCAGCTGACTTGGAGGTATGACTACTTTCAGTATGAGAGATTGCAAGAAATTAATTGTTTTTCTCAGATTTTAGTGTTGCTGCCCCAAGGAAAAATTGGCATTGCAACAGGAGAAAGTTACAAATACATCACAGCCCAGAGCAAGGAATTCTTCTGATTTACTGCTGGGCTGGGAGAGCCTAAAAATTAGGTTGTTTAGTTGCCCAGACTAGGATATAAGGTGCCCAATTTAAATTTCTATATTTGTTTCCTTTGGGCAAAGAACCTGGGAGTCTGAACCAGGAGCACATACAGTTAAGTGCAAAGAGAGCTGCCAGCCTGGAAACACATGGGTCAAAACATACCTGGTCTGAAAGGCTTCCATGGAGAGTCTCTGCTGTACATCTTTGCAGTGGAGGAGAGAAGTAAAGGAGAACCGAGATGAGTGTGGCATTTTTCCCTCAATAAAATCTCTATATAATAATCTAGGCATAATATAATTTTGGAGAGCTGGGGGGACTTCCAGTGTGGGCAGGACCTGAGCAGAGCAGGGCAGGGGGAAGACAGCCCCGACACCCCTCTGTCACCTCCTTGGGCCCAGGGACAGCCCAGGACATCAGCCCACAACCAAGCAGGGCTGGAGGGATCAGGAGACCAGCACTGTTACAACACCACCAAAACCCAAGTCAATGACCCCAGGCTGGGCTGAAAGGGAGAGGTGGGCAGGGTGGGGAGAGGCCCCAGGTGGGGATGACCAGGCCCATTATTACTCTATTGACTTGTTTTTAAATTAAACTCCAGAAATGAAAATTAGTGTTACAGTATTCATTAGTCTTCAAAAATTAATGCAATGAATACTTTAGGTGTAGTGTTTTCAGGTCTTAGTCAATGTTATAAAAATAAAATATGTGGTTATACAAGCTAGCATGAAAAGTGGGTGGCTTTTTTAGGAATTTTCTCATACAAAACACCTGGTCGTGTTAAATGGCAGGAATTAGTGTATATTATTATATTTTGCTCTGATCATAATTAGGTTCATAATGACTATGAAGAGTTTAAAATTTTCAGAACATTCTTTGCCTCCCTGATTGTGTTATGCAAACCAGGCTCCTCCAGGTAGCTGCCTACCCATTTACACACAAACACAAACATGCTTATCTACCTGGCACATGCTGCTAACAGCAGCACACAACCCAGTTCAATGCCTTCAAGGTTACACATGTGTTTAAAGTTAGGTATACACTTCAGTGCTTAGTTGCATGAAGCCTAGCATAGTGGCTCACAGACCCTTATTTCACATGCAAAAAATTGGTTCAAGAAGAAGTCATGTATACAGTTACACGCTCATTTCTTAGTCCTGATAAGTTTGAGATGTTGAGAGATTTCCACGGGATGTGCTCCATGGTCTTGCTTCCAGAGAAGCACTAAATTCAGTAAATTCAGTCCATACCAAATCAGCAGTGTCAAAATTCAAGGCAGCAACTTTTCCTGCAAAACATCTTCAGGTCTCTGCACCAGCCCTCCAGCCTGGCTGTTCTCCTCTACTTCTCATTTACAGCATTTTTGCTGTGGTGGATTTCAGAGGCTCTGTGGGTGAGATTAAAACTCTGCTTGGGTTACAGCATACAATAATAAATCCCTGTGGGCTGCTCTGTAATGTTCAGCATGTATTTCATATCTGGACTCTCACTAGGATTGTTACCTGAAGGGAACATTAATTGCTGGTCACCTAAATGATGGTTTAAAGGCCAGGTGGTTTCAGGCTGGATTGTGCTGCCACAGAGTTAACCGCTGGTCTGCAGACCAGCACCTCTGCCCAGAGGAGGCATTTTCCCTACCTGCTTCTCCCTGGCATTCCTTATAGTCTTCCTTAGGCATCTTCTTTTATTCCAAATTATTTCAGTGTGTATGATTAAAAAAGGTATTAAATGTCTCTGCCTCTCCTAGGCATTTCTTGGAACTTAGTGATGGGGATAGGTTTGTCCATTTTCCAGAAAGTGCCTCTGCCAAGGAGAAATGCATAAAGAAAAGAGTATTTCATCTGGATAACCCAATGTTTCCATTACAATCACATAATGTCTAATTATGTACTCCATAAATCTTCATATTTTGTTATGAAGCTCATAATAACAAAGTCTGATAAATAGATTCTCTCCCCTGGCCACTACCAATTGAGTAGAAAAAATACTTATTTATGAAGCTTTATTAATAAAATCTGAATAATTCAAACAGCTTCTTCAGTGAAGAAACAGCATATTCCTATTTGCATATAAATGAAATGATGCTTTAGTGTCAGAGTGAAGAATTAAATAATATGAATTTTTACAATGCAGTCCTGACAGCCTCATAAATATTATAGTCATAAGTTGCAGTTTCCTAAAAATCTCATTTTATCTTTTATTACAAAAATATGACCAAAGGGCCAAGTCCTACTCATTTTACATATGTGAGTATTCCCAATGACAACACAATTATTCAGTAAGTGAGGTTACCAGATTCAGCCTTATGTCAGCTACTGGAGCAAAAACACAGTGTTATCTACATATCTATTAGGAGACCAGAATCTCTTATTTAATTTAACCTTGAGGTAAATCTTGTGTGTTGATAAAATATAAAGAACAACAAAGAAAACTGTAGCTTTACCTTCAAAGAGACAATATACAACATGAGGAAAGGAAAAGCACACAGCTAATACACATAAGATGCCAGCTTTGCCCTTAGTTACACAGGTACCAATTTTGCCAAGCCAAATATTCCTGTTAGGTGTAAGCAATCACAGAAGCTGCTGCAATTAGAAGAACACTTAAATGACTTCAAATGGACTGTTGCTGCTGAGGAAAGATTTGATTTTATCTGTTTTCTTCAAAAGGTTGAAAAAGTCTCTGAAGCACAACCCCAGACCAGCTATAGAGAGAGCTGAACTGGATGAAGCACATTTTCCTAGAGGTCAAATAAAAGTGAGGGCCATGACACTACTTAAGAAACTTCTCTGAGAGATGTTGTGCAGTCTCAGCAGCTGAGACAAGAAGTGGGTGCCTCCATAACCTGTCAGTGATATTCTTCCAGCCACAGTGCTGTGCAAGTGGGACAGAATAGTCAAATGCAGATGAGGCACACATGGAAAGAAAAGCTAAACTTTGGGGTGGTGGTAGGAGAAAAAGAATGATTTATAGATGTTTTGGAGAGTTTACAAAGTATAGAAATTTATTTATGAAGTCTAAAGGAGACTATGGGAGTATATAGTCTGATCTGTAAATTACAGGCAAGTGTATTTAACCCTGAACTAAGCCTGCTGTGCTCAAACCCAACATAGCCTGTGTTTGGCCAGCCTGTGTTTTCCAGAGAGGCATTGGGTCTCAGTATGAAGACACCCAAAGCCAAGTAATCAATGACAGCCTTTAACTATTCCAAGGAATACTTATTGTGAGTACTGAACTAAGTACTAAAAACTATTTTATTTTGCTAGATTCCAGCTACTAGACATTATTCCTTCTTATTTCACTCTGATAGGTTCAAGTGCCCCTTATATTCAATATTTTTTCTGTGCATATATGTATACAGTTATCAACTCACCTTTCAATCTTTTCGATTCAGTGGGCAAGTTAAGGTTTTTAGTTCTTCTATTACATAGCATTTTCTCTGACTCCTGATCATTCTGTAGCTCTTCTCTATACTCACTTTGTTTTTTCAGTATCCATCTTGCAATATGAGCATCAGAATCATGCACACCATGGCTCAACCACCCTCAGCACTTCGCACATACAGGTAAAAATTGTTTCCATTAACAGCTGTGCTCTGTCTGTAAGTCAAGGTTTGCACAAACCCTTTCTGCTACAGCAAACTTATCAGCTTACTCAGCTTGGCCTTTTTAAACTTTTCCATTGTGTAGGAGAGCCTACATTCCTTATTAGGTATATATCAGTAGATTTTATTAAAATATACTTTGTTTGAATGAGACCCAGTTTATAAAAAGGTCAAGAACACCTCTGTATCTTTGCCTGAAGTAATTTTTATATCTATTTTTAACTGCCTTTAAAGAGGCTGCAGAGACTGCTATTGCGGTATGTATTCTGACACCACAATAATTCTTGATATTTCAGAAATAACTGATCAGAAAATGCTGGCAGAGACAGTCACTGCCACATCTGAGTGCATTATTCTAGGGCTGCATCATTTGCATGTGAGAGCAAAGCTGGCAATCTCAGTTTTCCTGGTTAAGAAATGGAAAATGAAAAACAGAAAAAAGGACTTTAGTCCCATGGTTTTCAAATCAATCTCTTCATGTTAGTGCAAGACTCATGAGTCCTGAATGATTGAATTTGACAGTATTTCTAAAGGGCACAACAGCATGAAGAGATTTGTCTCAACCTTGTGCCAAAGAGAGCAGACTTTTGCCATAGAATCATATTGCTAACAAAAAGAGTAATTAGAAGTAGGAAAGCATATGTCATTTAGGCTAATGAAAACTGAATAGTACATTTAACAGTCTCTACTGTCATTAAAATTGAACTTTGTCTATATGTGTATATGTATATTTCTAATACTGACAAGGCAACAACTGCTTTTATTTGCTCATTTCTAAACAGTTTCTGACTTCTAAGTTTTTAATTTATGAACAGATGTTCTTGGCAGCAAGGGGATGTTAAGGATCTCCTGCCTCTGTTTGTCCTGGATGCAATTCATCAATTACCTTCCTGGATCTTGTTTATTGTTTTTCTAAGGCTGGAGGACAGTACAAAACAGGGAGATTTCTAGTTTAATTGACCTAGGAAGAGGTTAATAGATATGCTCTAGTGTCAGCACACATTCTTTTAGGCCTGTCAGCAGATATAAAAAGTTTGATTCAGCTGCAGATTCTGGCAGCAGTGGATGCAATCACATAGCAGTATTTGGATCCTTTCTTGGCCAACTCCCAGATGTGGGCTTTGGCGATTGCTTGTCAGCCATAGAGAACATTCTGCATGGGCCTGGCTTATCATTTGGCTTCTCATTCTTCATATCCAACCCAGAGATAAAGCCAAAAGAGAAGAGAGTACAGCTCACAGAGCATTAGATGTGCTGCTTTGTTTGTCGTATTTAGTTGGTGCAATTTCTTCTCTTTCCTTCTGAGAAGTTCCTACTGTGGTTCATGATTGGAACTGGAAGCTCAGTGTTGACTGGGAAGGTGGAGGCTTCTCTGCCCCACGAGTGAAGAAGGAGTTTCTGCTTATCCAAGACAACAGCAAAGAAGGAGTGTCTTATGCTATAGCAAAGGCACAGAAGCTGTGCAGATGCAAAGCAGAAGCTGTACCTTTACCTTTTCTACATTCATTCAAAATGGAACAAAAATAAGCTAAGGGTACTTATGCAAGTACTGAGGAAATAGAGGGGAAAGGGTACATATTATTTCTCTCTCCTGTGAAGATGTACGTGGAAAAAAACATTGAAGAAGAGGTGACTTTTGAGAAGGTGTTTGTATGAGAAGTCATATCCAGTTTGACTCAACTTCCTCCTTAAACAGAGGAGAAAAAAGAAGGTAAAGTCTTTTGTAAGACATAAATGAAGACAAGCATCAAGGCCGGCGTTTCTGGCAGGCTAAAAAGAGTAGGGCAGTAAATTAAGAGACAATATTAGATTATACTACAAGGCCAGTTATGCTCTCAAGAACAAAAAAATGTAAATTTGACATGACGGAGAGCCAGAATCACTGGAAGGATGGCATAAGAGAGCACAACATATTTGGATCAATAAGAAAGGAGGAAATGGAGAGGAGCTAGTATCCAGCTAGATAAATGACCTGAGTCTAAATGAAAATAATTTTAAGTGTTGGAACCAAGATAAAATGAGAAAATGCAGGGAAGGAAACAACAGCTAGACAGGGTCTTGGTAAGAAGATATAATGAAAGCAGATTTCTTGCTGTGTAAAAGTGCAACTTAAGTGACGAGGAGGAAGTTAGTATGGATATGACTGACAGAGAAGTGCCAGTAATGGGAGCTGCATAGAAATGGTGGTGATTTGGTATCCCACATGAGGACAACTCCAAGGCAGGGAGGCCAAGGAAGTTGGCTGAAACCCTGACCTGGCCAGGAGGCAGCAGAGCTAAATATGCAACCTGTAAATAATCAGCAGCTATTTTGCAAATATTAACTGGAAAACATAATTCCTGGTTCAACAGCATTCAGAAATGGCTGTAGGTAAGATTGTCCCAAGAGGTTAATTTAGAATGATGTTGCTTGTCATTAGCACTAGGACAAACCTGCACTCATGAATGCTTATGGTGCCCTTTGAACTTCTGTAAGATTACACAGATAAAAGAAAGAACAGAACTTGGCCTACAGTATTTTGTCATTATACCTCATTTAATTAATGTTTGGTATAATCAGCTTTTAAATACATTTGCCATTAACTAAAATTACTGAGCTAGCATGCTTTATTTCACTAAATCTCAAGCTGCCGCACTGACTTATTAGAGCCCTAAACAGAAAGTGCAAATTAGAACAACTGTTGGGAAAGAAAAACCCACACATCAAACCAAACCCACCAAACCTGCCAAAACTACCAAAGCAGCTCAGCAACTCGTTTCTGCACCCTCCTTCTAAAATGTGTAATAGGAAGCACAGCGTAACAAAAGTGGTGGAACCTGGCTTCTGTTTTAACGATTTGGTAACCTAAGCACAGCTTGTTATAAGGTAAAGCCAATCTAGAATATCACCTTGAGAACTTTGGCAACCCCAGGATTGATTGTTATTTACCAAGGACTGCAGTTACAGATCTCTACCTGATTATGCAATAAACAAGGGTGTTTTAGGTCATGTTCTAGTGAAGATATCTATGCATTATCAAATTCAGGGGAGCTACTCTTTAACAAGAGTAGAAGAAATATTGACCAAAAATAGGTAAAAGACAAGAAGTGCTAAATTCTTTTATTTACAATCATATACCTGCATTGGTTTCAATAAAATCCAACTACTTCAAACATCAGCAAAACATTAAATAGTTCCAGTAGTTCCATTAAATCTTAGTCCTACTCATTGCTGGTCAGCAGCTACAGCCCAGACCAAGATGCAAATTTTATTTTGTATTCTGTGCGATCCTTTTGGTTGTGTAATCAGGCAATAAAGCAAAGTTGCAAGCCAAGCTGTTCCCCCATTATAATGGTGTAGGTGGAGCCATTCCTTGGCCCCGGGGCTATTTGACTGAATTTATAGCGAAGCTAATGAGAACAAGATCTTATTGGGAACTTGGAGATTGGATTATTTCGCAATAACCACACACAGAAAAGAAAATCTAAGGGCCAAATACTGTTTTAGGGGCCTTGAACAGCGCGGGCAGCGCCTGTCCCGCGCCGGGGCCGGGCACCGGGGCAGCACAGGCCGCTCCCCTGGCGGGGCCCCGCCCCCGCCTCGCGCGCGCCGCTCCGGGCG